>CAKAKR010032589.1:0-82642 GCA_916700685.1 Adelosebastes latens | reverse complement strand
AAAAAAAAAAAAAAACAGTTCAAACTGTATTTTTCATTAACAGTACAAAGCTGTAAATTTCAGCGACAGTATAATAATGTTAATTTTACAGTAACACAAAGGCAACCCTGCTGCCAGTTCTTTACTGTTATTTTACTGGGAAATTCTTAACAGTGCAAGTTTCACTTGTAGTCTGGTTTCTACTATAGGACTATAAAGATTATCACAGCACAACTTTAGAATATAGCAATATTATGGTCATATAATCAATATGTCATCAATCAATATATCAGATGGTTATATATTAAAGTGCAAGATCAATGGGCTATAGTGGACTACTTCTTGATATTAAGTAACAGATACACAATAAGGCCCTATGGGTACAATATGTCTATTACTTCCACATGAATGTAGGCATGAATGTCTGTCTACTGTATCTATCTATCTATCTATCTATCTATCTATCTATCTATATCTATCTATCTATCTATCTGTCTACTGTATCTATCTATCTATCTATCTATATCTATCTATCTATCTATCTATCTATATCTATCTATCTATCTATCTATCTATTCTATCTATCTATCTATCTGTCTACTGTATCTATCTATCTATCTATCTGTTTACTGTATCTATCTATCTATCTATCTATCTATCTATCTATCTATCTATCTGTTTACTGTATCTATCTATCTATCTATCTATCTATCTATCTATCTATCTCTATCTATCTATCTATCTGTTTACTGTATCTATCTATCTATCTATCTATCTCTATCTATCTATCTATCTGTTTACTGTATCTATCTATCTATCTATCTATTTATCTATCTATCTATCTATCTGTTTACTGTATCTATCTATCTATCTATCTATTTATCTATCTATCTATCTATCTGTTTACTCTATCTATCTATCTATCTATCTCTATCTATCTATCTATCTGTTTACTCTATCTATCTATCTATCTATCTATCTATCTATATATCTATCTATATATCTATCATAATTGTTGTTTTTCCATTCTAGGAGAATATTCCCTGTATTTCTATTAGAACTGCAACAATTAATATATTAGTTGTCAACTATTAAATTAATCACCAACTATTTTGATAATCGATTAATCGGTTTTAGTATTTTTTTAAAGAGAAAGAAAAGTCAAAATCCTCTGATTTCAGCTTCTTAAATGTGAATATGTTCTGGTTTCTATACTCCTCTATGACAGTAACTGAATATTTTTGAGTTGTGGACAAAACAAGACATTTGAGGACGTCATCTTGGGCTTTGGGAAACACTGATCGACATTTTTCATAATTTTCTGACATTTTATAGACAAAACAAAAATAATCGATAGATTAATCAACAATGTAAATAATCGTTAGTTGCATCATCATCACAACTCTGGGATCTCTGGGAATTAACTAATAAATAATAAAATTGGTAAACATCATTTATTTATGCATAACACCAAGGCGGGGAGGAAGTATTCAGACCCTTAAGTAAAAGTAGAAATACCACAATGTAAAAATAGCCTACTTATTTACAAGTAAAAGTCGGCTTTTAGTAGGCTACAAGTAGGCTACTGTTGAGTTGTTTAATCAATAACAATGCATCATATTGAGCTCATCATACGTTTTGTATGTAAAATCATAATCTAGTAATCATCGTTGTCAACTAAATGTAGTGGAGTGAAAAGTATGAAATATGAAATGGAAATACTCAATTAAAGTACAAGTGCATCAAAAGTACAGCACTCGAGTAAATGTTCCACCACTGAAAGCACTCAAACAGAGGTGATGTTTTATTTTTTTAGGGCTGTCAGTCGCGATTAATCGCAAATTAATTGCACATTTTGTATCTGTTCAAAATGTACCTTAAAGGGAGATTTGTCAAGTATTTAATAGTCTTATCAACATGGGAGTGGGCAAATATGCTGCTTTATGCAAATGTATGTATATATTTATTATTGGACATCAATTAACAACACAAAACATTGATAGATATTGTCCAGAAACCCTCACAGGTACTACATTTAGCATAAAAAATATGCTCAAATCATAACATGGCAAACTGTAGCCCAACAGGCGACAACAGCTGTCAGTGTGTCAGTGTGCTGACTTGACTATGACTTGCCCCAAACTGCATGTGATTATCATAAAGTGGGCATGTCTGTAAAGGGGAGACTCGTTGGTACCCATAGAACCCATTTTCATTCACATATCTTGAGGTCAGAGGTCAAGGGACCCCTTCGAAAATGGCCATGCCAGTTTTTCCTCTCCAAAATTTAGCGTAAGTTCGGAGCGTTAATTAACCTCCTTCAGGACAGCCTAGTATAACCAATGGACTGTTGGTACAAATGGATTCCTTATTATAGGTTCATATGATACCAGTATCTTCACTCTAGCTTTAAAACTGAGCCCGCTACAACAAAATCGCAAATTGCGTTAATGCGTTAAAGATATTATTGGTGTTTAAACAAATTTGCGTCAACGCGTTATTATCGCGTTAACTTTGACAGCCCTAATTCAGACCCTTTAGTACGAGTAAAACATTACCACAATGTAAAAATAGTTTACATATTTACGAGTAAAAGTCCAGCATTGAAAATAAGTAGACTACAAGTAAATGAGTATTATTGGCAAAATGTACTTAAAGTATCAAAAGTACTTACTGTAATGCAGAAAAATGTCCCCTGTGAGTGTTGTAGTATTATTGAATCATTATTATTATTATTATTATTATTATTTGATGTGTGAGTACATTTTTACAGTTAGAAATCATTTTACAACAATACATCATATTGAGCTCATATTAAGTAGTAGTGGAGTAGAAGTATGAAATAGCATGTATAGTATATGAAATGAAAATACTCAAGTAAAGTACAAGTACATCAAAACTGTACTAAAGTACAGCACTTGAGTATACAGTAAATGTTACATTCCACCACTGATAGCACTAAAACAGTGGTGATGCTTGAGATAAAACATAATAAATGCAGTGATACTGAGGGGGAGTTTGAGCTAAAACAGACGTTAACTAGCTTTTATTAACTGGCCTTCTGAGCCAAGAGCACTCAGTTCAAAATATATTTGAAGCTACGTCTTTATGTTTTATCTCTTTATGTCTGATGAATAACTGTTTTGTTCAACACTGAAAGTCTACAGAGAAAATGTGCTCTCCTGCAATATATCTCACTATATTTTAGCTCAGGTGAGTTTATGCTTTGATTTAAATTGATGTTCAAATCTTGGGAAGCTGAAGAGGAGTTTATGGATGGAAATTACATTTTCAATTATTCATTGCTTTTTAATAGCAGCCCTCTTTCTCTTTCACCCTATATCCTCTGTTTGCTTTGCTTTGCTAATTTTCTGAATGAAATGGAAATGTTCAGCTCCCTCTGCTGCTGCTCCTGCTGCTGCCTGCCCCACTCTCTATCTCTAAGCTCCAAAGTGGTTTAATGGGAAGGTAACAAAGCGTGCAGAGGACATCAATGCTTCAACAATCCTGAGTGTGTGACAGAAAGACGAGAAGCTGAAGTCTCTCTCTTCTTCAGGATTACACGTGACAACAACAATAAATAGTGACTTGAAAAGACATCGATGCACGAGGACAGACGAAGGACAGCAGACTGATGTATGGTTGTGAAACAGACCTTTATAATTGCACATGTCTGGGTTATTTTCATGTCAAGCTACAACAAAATTGTCCTCCCAAAGTAGCAATTTGAATAAAGACTAATGGCATTAAACATGCTGCATAATACAAGTGCTCGGAAAATATCTATTCATGCTAAGAGTGAGGAAAAATATGCAAAACAACATCATCTCTCTTTGTATCCTGACAGTAATTTGAATAAATGCTCTCTCAGGAGCTTTTCTCTCTGACCTGTTCACCGCGGCCGAGTTGTAGCTTACTGAATGAGTTTTATTTTGGTAACCACGGCGACCGACGTCACATCGTCAATACTGGTCAATCAGTGCAGCACGTAGGGACACATTTATCAATACGTCCCTGTGTGTGCTGATGTTGAAAGGCAGTGCTGGGCCAGAGGTTACTGAGAGCAGGGGACAGCGATGTGTGAGGCTGGTTTTTGACTCTTCAGGAGGTCAAAGTTCACGTTAAAAGACAACAGAGCGTTTACAGGTAGTGATAGTGAGAGTCTGTCTGACTGAAAGCTTGATGATTGGTCAGACTATTGAGTATTTCTCTTTTATGGATTGGAGTCTTGCCAACATACGGTATAATGCTAGGAGATATTCACTGAACTATATGTTTTAATAATATGCTGAATGTGCACAAATACAGGCACTCAGTGGCATGAAGAACACATAACTTGTGTTACGGCAGCTATAGTCTGGATTGCATCAGTATTATTCTGGCCTCTCTCCACTGGCTACAGGTACGATTCTTATTCTACGTCGAGGTCCCTCAGTTCGGCTGACTCGGGGCTCCTGGCTGTCCCGTGATCTAACCTTAAAAAACTACCATCCCCAAAGTCAACAATGAGTATTTAAACTTTACGAGTAATGTTTTATTTCTGTTTTTACTACAAAGAGCATCGCCTTTTACCACACTATCTTTGATTGATAATCAACATTTGTAAATAAAAACAGCTAAATTAGTTTTTTTGTTAGAACTGTGGACACTTCAAGGGGACATATCATGAAAAATTCACTTTTTCAGTGCTTGTGCACATACATTTGGGTATCTGGAGTTCCTACCAACCTACAAACTGTGAAATTTGACAACCCAGTCAGTTTTTTGTTGGCCGTCTAGATCAGAAAACACGTGATTCAACAAACACATTCAGATTTGGCTCCCCTTCCTATGTCACATGCAGGCTCATTAGAATATACCGCTATCTGTGCGTTCCAGTACCCATACTACCATACTATTTAGTATGCCAGAAAAAGATTTAGTATGTCCCAATACATAGTATGTCAAATGCACTATGTCAAAAATACCAGGATGTCCTACTACATTTGGTCGCATTTGGCAGTATGCGAGCCAGCATGTTTTTCTGGCTATTCTGACCCACAATCCTCTGCACAGCGGATATATATTATGAGCAAGAGGGTCAAAGTTCAAGGCGCAATGTTGACGTAGTATGTCCCAATTGTATGCATACTGCATGCAACAGTACATACTTTGTAAGGGCAGCTGCAGTATGTACTAAAAGTACCGAGAAAAAAAAGTATGCGATTTGGAACATAGTCTATCTTTTCAAAGGTGCACCATATTTTTCTCACAAGCCAAACAGAGCAGACTGAGCTTTTTCAGGAGGGGCTCTTAAAGAGACAGGCGCTGAAACAAAGCATTTCAGACAGAGGGTGAATACAGGTATATTCAGGCAGACAGTATGAGAAAAATAATGTTTTTTTTTTTTTTACTTTAAAGCATGTAAACATGTTCCAGTAGAAACTCAAAATACAAGTATGAACCTGGAAATGAGCACGATACGTCCCCTTTAAGCTCGGGGGTGACCGCGCCTCTACTGTTGCAGCCCCTAGACAGAAATTAAGATATTGTAAAGACACTGATCCAAAATATGTATTTGGCAACATAAACATTACTCAAGTAGAATATCTGCTCTTGGAAACTCATACAAATTAAATCAAATTGTAGTTTATTGTTGATAGAACACTATTGATAAACCTGTTAATAACCCTTCAAACTACCTGGCCCTGAATGATGGTTAGTTATACAGTAGAACATGGAGTTTGTTGTCTTATGACATAATTACCTCTAAAAGGCCAGTGAATAAATAAGTGCACTGTCAGCACTAATTTGAGGTCCCTTGAGTCTGCTCTTTGAAACTGAAATGTGAAGGTTGGTAAGTTTAAAATGCCTCTGCCAGTTTTATTGAACATTAGTTTCTACTAACTTATTGTGCGAGTTCTCATATAGACCTTTTCAAACTTGACAACATAAATATTTTCAATGGGCCCCTTTGTATTTCCTGTTGCAATGTTTGTTAATGCAGTAGGTGACAGGAAGTACAGTTGGACCAAAGCTGTTGCCCTAGCAACAGAATTGCATTACAAAAGTCTATGGAAAACATTCACTTGTACTTGTTTATTAGGTCATTTTCTATCGTATTTTAAATGTAATTTGGACATGCTGAATTGTTATTGTGGTGATTTTGGTTTATTTACAGTTTTTTGCATAAGAAGACATATTTAGTCTTAATTGGACTTCCTTGTGAACTAAAATTGAAAGAAACATTTATGTCATGTTTGAGGCTGTCAAAGTTAATGCACATTTGTTTTAACACCACTAATTTCTTTCACGCATTAATGCAATCAATCTCTCTGAGGCTGTAGTGGGCTCAGTTTTAAAGCTAGAGTGAAGATACTGGTATCAAACCAGAAAACCTAAGGAATCCATTGGTACCAAGCCATTTTCAAAGGGGTCCCTTGACCTCTGACCTCAAGATATGTGAATGAAAATAGGTTGTATGGGTACCCACGAGTCTCCCCTTTACAGACAATACAATAATAAATGTATACATACATTTGCATAAAGCAAGCAAAATTTGCCCACTCCCATGTTTATAAGAGTATTAAATATTGACAAATCTCCCTTTAAGGTACATTTTGAACAGAAAAAAAAGTGTGATTAATTTGCGATTACTCGTGATTAAATATTTTAAGCGATTTACAGCCCTAGTCATGTTATAAAATGATACAGAGCAGAGTGACACAGAGTCAAAGTAGTTATCAAATGGATGTACTGTAATGTCTTTCTTTGTCTTTGTCTTTTCTGCAGGGACATTTCGGGGCGTCTGCAAAGACATCGATCACTTTGCTGAGGATGCTGACTATGAGCAGGATGCTGCAGAGTATTTACTACGTGGGTAACACATGTGCAAATGTAACAACTATAACGGAAGTCTCAGGTATTCAAATGTTATATATTCCCAATCTCCTGTTCTCTCCTCAGGAGCAGTACGAGCCTCCAGCCTCTTCCCCATCCTCAGTGTGGGATTGTTGTTTCTCGGAGGTGTGTGTGTCGCTGCCAGCGAGTTCTACAAGTCACGCTACAACGTCATCCTCAGCGCGGGAATACTCTTTGTCTCTGCAGGTCAGAAACACACACATACACCTCTAATGTGCATGCAAACGTCAGTATCTATCATCCAGCTGATCCATCTCTATCTCTCTAAACTCTTCCAGGTCTCAGTAACATTATTGGCATCATCGTCTACATATCAGCCAACTCAGGTGACCCCAGCCAGAGCGACAACAAGAAGAGCTACTCCTACGGCTGGTCCTTTTATTTTGGCGCTCTGTCCTTCGTGCTGGCTGAGATGGTGGGCGTCCTGGCGGTGCACGTGTTCATAGAAAAGCACAGACAGCTGCGCACTAAAGGCCGGCCGTCCCTCATCAAGCCGCCCATTTCTCGCAGCTCATCTTATTACCGCAACCGTTACTACCAGAACCGCTCCCGCCGGTATAGCTACAGGAGCAACCACAGTGTGGGGGACTCCGTCTCACACTCCTTTCGAGCATCTATGGTGCGAGACCGAGAGCCGTCCCTCTCAGTTGAAACCAAAGTCATGGCTTTGTCAAACCCAGTGACTGTAGGCTCAGAGTTCATGCTCTACACCTTAACCTCGCCTCTCAAAGACGGTAAAATCGACATGGCCGTGGATGATTTAACCACCGCAGCAGCTCACAACAACACAGAGTTGCTGCCCGGAAACTGTGCTGCAAACAGAAGGACCACGCCGGTCTGAGAGGAGAGGATGTACAGAGATTAAACACAAGAGGAACTTCTGAACATTAAATGAAAGGAAGCCCGCTCACTTTCTTGGTAAAGAAAGAGGAAAGGACTGGAGACCGGAATAGGCCTGCATCGACAAATCTGTCAGAAATTGGAGAAAAGAATCTCAAGCACAATAGGGAATGGGGACGTGGAGCTTTCTGGGGCACGCCGCCATTTTTGGAGGGAAGCGTACAGAGCTATGATAGACTGTCATTATCTGTCACCGATCTATTCATCTGTCATCTGTCAGTCGTTCATCATCAGAAATGTATAAAGTATGTGCGAAAGACAAATGCCCAGCTAAAGAGAAGCTGACAGAGGCAAAGAGGTGATATATTACAACTGACAGCTGTTGTTGTCTGTTGGGCTGCAGTTTGCCATGTTATGATTTGAGTATATTTTTTATGCTAAATGCAGTACCTGTGAGGGTTTTTGGACAATATTTGTCATTGTTTTGTGTTGTTAATTGATTTCCAGTAATAAATATATACATACATTTGTATAAAGCAGCATATTATATTAAATACTTGACAAATCTCCCTTTAAGGTACATTTTGAACAGATAAAAAAAAGTGTGATTAATTAAGATTAACAATATGAACAATCATGTGATTAATCGCGATTAAATATTTTAATCGATTGACCGCCCTAAATAATATCTTAATCATTAACAAATACTTATTTATATAAAATGTCATAATGTGTGCAACAAGAAACTGTTGGAATAACTTAATAACTAAATTATAGCATTACTAATTATTAGTAAACATTATTAATTATCATTTCGTTGTTTGTATACAGCAAAGTAACTATTAACTATGTTTACTTAACTATCAATTTACCATTTATAAATGATGGTAATTATAAAGTGTTACCGAAATGAAGTAAAACCTCATGTTCGCGCAGCTGGAATCAGATTTTTTGGCATTTTTGCTCGATAAAATGCATATTTTTGTGCTCTTTGTATGTCATTCTGCTATGCTATTACAGTAGCAATATCTACAGTATATGTGTAGTGTGTGTGTGTGCGAATGAGTGTGTATTATAATAGGAATGTGTGTATGAGACAGAGAGAGAGACAGAAAAGAGGCGCTGTTCATGAAAACAAGAAACTATCACATAGAAATACAAGACACAAACATCAGGGAATGACATAACTACCTATGTCCTGTTCCTGTCCTCCTTTTTTTGGAGCTAAACTCAAAATCAAAACCCCATTAAATACATTAGATCTCTCTCTTTCTGTCTCTCACTGTGTCTGTTTGAGTGTCTATTGCATAAGCATGTGAGCATAAGTGCAACAAAAGGTTCTGCCCTTGCGGTTATGTCACTGAGTCTCTGTTTACATCAAATAAAGCTTATAAATTAACACAAAATATGCTTTGGAAAGAAATAAGTGGGGTTTAAGGTGTCTGTGTGTGTGTGTGTGTGTGTGTGTGTGTGTGTGTGTGTGTGTGAGGGAGAATATTTAAATATCTGCCGTTGAATACAGTAAGTGGGCACAAAAGCAAATGTCCAAGCAAAGTACGAAAACAAGCGAGTAATCAGTGCTGGAAAACATGAAGGCCTTTGTGCGTGAACGTGCATGAGTAAGCTGTGTTAGAGATGATGATGATAGGACGGTATAAACAGCTTCAAAGATCTACAACAGCATCACAGCAGGCAGACTGATGCGTTGCCATGGCAGCAGCAGCATCACGCGGGCGAACATTCAAGGCAATTTTGATGAAAACGCTCACAGTGCCATCATGTACTGACCACATGAAAACCAACGCCATCACACAACTGTACAAACCACTTCACAGTTTCAAGCAAACATTCGAAACAGGTTCACATGTATTTACTATTCCACCATGCGTATTATCCACAGGAGGAAGCCACACTTATTCAGCAGAAAGTCTTATTTTTCTTTTATGCATGATTTCATGTCCTTGTATTCTGCTTGTTGGTATTATTTCAGAGGTAGGCTATTCATTACAAAACTCTCTCAGCGGTGGGATTCAAACCCAGTAAAATAGCTTCAAGACAAGTCGTTCCAGTCGGTCTCTATGGAGTATTAAACAGATTCATCACTATTGTGTTTATTAGCTAGTTGATAAATTTGCCTGTCTTCCTTTTGGTGCTGGGCCGGCAGTGTACAGTGGATTAACTAGAGGCATTTTGATGAAAACAGCTGCCTGCTGCATCTGGAAAGGGGGTTGATGAAAGCAGTGAGAGTTAAGTTGTTAGCTAAAGGACACTAAAATGCTCTTTAAAGGTGATAGGTGATGGTTCTCTGTGGGTTTGTCTCTATAGACAGACACCGCTCACATTGCACATTTCTCATTTGATCCATTGTAAAAAATAGAGTGTGTGATTAGTGCTGCTCTGCATGAAATTTCTGACTTAACTTTTTCTTAACGAACCGAAAATCAAAGTAAAAAATTTAAATCACAGGCTGATCCAACTTGCCTGTATGCACTCCCGACAACGTTTGGGCCTGCTCCTGATGAGTCGGCGGATGGGTGTCCTGGGGGATCTTCTCCCAGACCTGGATCAGGGCATCAGTGAGCTCCTGGACAGTCTGTGGCGGTACTTGGCGGCGTCGGATGCACCGATACATAAAGTCCCAAAGGTGCTCAATTGGATTTAGGTCAGGGGAACGTGAGGACAAGTCAATGGCATCAATGCCTTCATCATCCAGGAACTGCCTACACACTCTGGCCACATTAGGCCGGGTATTGTCCTGCACCAGGAGGAACCCAGGGCCCACTGCACCAACGTAAGGTCTGACAATCGCTCTGAGGATTTCATCCCGGTACCTAACAGCAGTCAGGGTACCGTTGGCTATGACATGGAGGTCTGTGTTCGACCCTCCAAGGATATGCCTCCCCAGACCATCACTGACTCACCACCAAACCTGTCATGCTGGATGATGTTACAGGTAGCATAACGTTCACCACGGCGTCTCCAGACTCTTTCAAGGCTGTCACATGTGCTCAGTGTAAACCTGCTCTCATCTGTGAAGAGAACGGGGCGCCAGTGGCGGACCTGCCAATTCTGGTGCTCTCTGGCGAATGCCAATCGAGCTGCACGGTGCTGGGCTGTGAGCACAGGTCCCACTAAAGGACGTCGGGCCCTCATGCCACCCTCATGGAGTCTGTTTCTGACAGTTTGGTCAGAAACATGCACACTAGTAGCCTGCTGGAGGTCATTTTGTAGGGCTCTGGTAGTGCTCCTCCTGTTCCTCCTCGCATAAAGGAGCAGATAGCGGTCCTGCTGCTGGGTTGATGCCCTTCTACGGGCCTGTCAAGCCCTCCTTGTGTAACGGCCGGTCTCCTGGTATCTCCCCCATGCTCTTGAGACCTTGCTGGGAGACACAGTAAACCTTCTTGCGACTGCATGTATGGATGTGCCATCCTGGAGGAGCTGGATTACCTGTGCAACCTGATTGGGCTGCAGGTATCGCCTCATGCTATGATTAGTGACAAGGACACTATAGCAGAACACAAAAACTAGAGAAGAATCAGTCAGGAAGGATAAGGAGACAGCAATTGTCTGTGTCCACCACATGCAAAACCATTCCCTTTTTGGGGGTTGTCTTGCTGTTGCCTCTCCATTGCACCTGTTGTCACTTTAATTTGCACCAAAGCAGCTGAAAGTGATTCACAATCACTTGTGCTTCCTAAATGGAAAGATTAATATCCCTGAAGTTTAACTGGCTTGGTGTTATACTGTGATGATTAAGTGATCCCTTAAAGGGACTGTTGGTAAGAATCAGAAATGATTGTTAACAGCGACACCTGTGGCTGTTAAGTCAACGAAAGTCAGTGTCCTGTTGCTCGCGCTCGCCCGTGTGCATGCGCTACGTGAATGTGAGCGAGCATCCGTCAAAACAGTGAGGCGACACATGTCAGCTAAAACCACAATATCACTCTATATTTCACCTGCTTGGCAGTAATGTTAGCTGACCAGACGAAGGTCTCTCCATGAATCAATGCTGATTGCTTCATGGAGCATGACGATAACGTAACTCGTTGCGGAGCCCCGTCACTTCACAAGACACGGAAAACCTCTGTTGGTCTGGAGGAGCTGCAGCAGCATATTCTCAGAGCTAAACTAACTCTTCTGCAGTGTGTAGTGTGCGCGCATGCACGTGAGGTGGAGCGAGCTGAGTGAAGGCAAGCAGGCAGGCAGAGAAGCAGAGACTCCGGCCCTGGAGACCAAAGCTATGGTCTCCCCCACGTCCTCCGAGCGCGGCCGACACTGTTTAACAGACGGTCTTCACTAGATAGAACTTTGCGGTTTTGTTTAAGTTCTTTGGGCAATGTATTTCAGTTTCAAGCACAGCTTTTAAGTTTGTCCACATTCATTTTCTAATCTCCCTACAGGACGGTATTTAAGTTATATACGTAGAGTGTTAAGTACAAAATCCTGGCAGCGGTGGGATTCGAACCCACGCCTCCGAGGAGACTGGAGCCTTAATCCAGCGCCTTAGACCGCTCGGCCACGCTACCTTGTAGTTTAAACAGAGTACGGTTCCAATTACCCAAGATTGAGTATCACATTAAGTAGGATATAAATAGAGGAATAATATTCAAGTGATGGAAGTGACAGAAAAGGCAGATCACTGTATGAAGTGAAGTCCGACAACAACCTGAAGATACACTTCTCCTTGACGACACCATTGAACAACCAAAGATCACCAGGAAAACAAGATAGTTCTAATCTATTTTGAAACACTTACCCTGCTAACGCCAACACAAAGGCTATAACATATACTGTATGTGCTAATACAACGAGACATATACATTTAGGATGAAAGTTGGCACAACTACACATTGTAGCTGGACCAATTGATTTATGAAATAAATAAATAAATATTTATGTAGTGTGTGTGTATGCATGTAATAGTAGTGGACACTTGGCATGTGCTAAATCAGCACCTGCTATTATGGCATGGAATGCCATTTTATTCAATAATAAATAAATAAATAAATAAATATGCCTATGAAATAAATAAATAAATACATAAATAAATATGGCTATGAAATATATCCTGAAATACATAAATGAGGCAATAAATATATAAATAGATGTAACTATAAATTTGCCAATATAGTTAATGAGTAAATACATAAATAAATAAATAGGCTTTAATTTAAAAAAGCACGTTTTTCAAAGGACTACTTATCAGGGGAATTTTATTTCCTAATGCCACATTTATTTCCCAGCTCTTTTTATTTCCATCTGTTGTATTCAAATTAATGGTGCGTGGTTATCTCACAGATAAAGACCATAGACTACAGACCATCGAGGGTCAGTCTCCGGTGCTGCCGTGTGCTCTTCTCCTGGTGAATTCAATTCAATTCAAACTTTATTGCAGACTCAAGGTCCAGATAAGAAAAAAGAAAAAACAACAACAATACATTACATATAATACATTACAATACAGGAAGCACTATAAAAAGTCATGATTAAAAGATATTAAAAATAAAAATATGAATATAAATATATACATACATCAAGGCCTTACATATAAAGAACTATACCAGTGCCTCGATCCACAGCTGTGATTGATACCGTGTAGTGCTAAATCTTATGCTAGACAACCGCAAGATTATGTCATTCTCAGAGTGATTTAGCCGGTATATAAATTTGTGCATGAGATTTCTTAAAACTGTTTGAAAAGTATTTATGCCTATGTGAAGTAGTCTCCTAGCATCATTAAGAAATAAAAGTCCCCTGAAATAGATGGATAGATAGATAGATAGATAGATAGATAGATTTTTAATTATTAAATAAAAGTCCAAATAAATAAATAAAAATAGTCATTTGTAAAACGTCCTTTAAAAAAGAAAAAACTATTTATTTATCTATTGAAATATATATATTATTTATGTTATTATTTTTATTATATTATTTTTATTTATTTATTTATATTTACATTTATCTATATATTTTTTGCCTCACTTATTTATTCCAGGATTACTTTCATAGGCATATTTATTCATTAATTTATTTGTTATTGAATAAAATGCCATTTCATCTTGTGGAAGAGAAAAAAAGTTAAAAAAAAGAAACACAGAAACAGTTTTTTACTTAGTAACACACAATTTTTTCATCCGCTGTCTTTGACGGAAGTGTGCTTCCGTCCATTTTGAAACAGACCGACGTGAAGCGGGAAACCTCTTGCCTTCATCTGTACTCTCTGGAAGAAGAACCCTGGATTTTTGCACTGTACTAAAGAAATATTATATTTGGTTGCTATGATTACAGTGACAAAGACAGTAATGCATTTTTATCTTATTAATTTATATTCTAATTCTCGCGAAGTTCCACATTCACAAGTGTAAATTTATAAAAAAAATGTCTTTGTATTTATGAAAGAAATGGAATTATATCTGTCAACAATTTCTTCCTCACAAAACAACAAAGCAATGAAAACAATGAATGTATGCAATATCTTTAAAGTTTTTAAGTGAAATGATTGTCATACCCTCGTGTGGTCTTTAATTATTATTTATTTTTATTGTTTTTTTTAATTATTATTATTTAATGTTGGTTTTGTTTCATTTCTGTTGTCCTTTTTATGTTTGGCACATCTCTTTGTTTATGTTTTCGCAATGCTTCCTTTGTATGTAAATGTTTTTAATGTTTTCTGCTGTTACTATGGATACTGTCATTTTGAAAAAAGAAAAAAGAAAAAAACTCTGTGGAAGAAGAACCCTGGCTACATCCGGTTCCGGCTATCCGCCATTTTGATGAAACAGCGAGGAGAGAGAAGCAGCAGTTTGGACCTCCGAGATGGATTTTACGGATATAAATTGAAGATTAAATGTGGGATACACAACTTTCAACTTTGTCGTGGTTGGAAAATAGCCGTGTCCTGAAGAGGAACCTTTGCGTCCTGACCGCCTAAACCGGTGGATTGGTTAGATTATAACGTTGTTAGCAACAGTGTTAGCATAGCTCCGTTAGCTTTTGTTAGCATGTGGTGTTTTCATATTGAGCTAACGTTAGCTAATCTCGAGGTGTAGCATGTTAGCCTTGACATTAGCTAACTAGCTAATTCAGCATTTAATTAGTAGATTTCAGAATAATATCCTAACATTTGTGGACTCGTTGCGGAAGCCAGTTTTGTGGACCTTTGTTGGAGCCCGGTAGGGTAAGAACTTGACCCAAAGAAGGCTTAACATTGACGGACTGTTGCTGTGGAAACCCAGGCCCGCTGTTAGCCGCCACACTATCACACCGCGGCTTGTTGTAGCGCAGCAGCAGCGGCCACGGGCTTTCCATTTCCACCCAAAAAAGACAATTCACGACGGACTTGTCCTCATTCACATCTTACTTATACTTTGTGCTGCCTGCATGGACTGTCTTGGATTTGGTGGCACACTCCTGTTGTGTTTTCTGGGACTGTAAAGAACTGAGGAGGAGGCACACTGGCCTCTCAGGAGGAGGCACACTGGCCTCATCATCTCGCTTATTTTTCTTTGGCAATAACACAAAGGACTCTTTCGTCATCTTTGCGAGCTGAACCCTAACCCCCCTTTACACCTCCCACCTCCTTTTGTCTACAATATATAAAGACCTTATTAAAAGTCACCAGATTTAGTTGTGTTCAGTGTTGACGCTGTTTTTATTTTGTTATCATATACCAGAGCCTGTGTTTTTCCCCCTTATTTGTGCTTGATTAAGTGCTTAGTACCTGTTAAAAAAATGTCGTGTGTTCACTATAAATTCTCTTCCAAACTGGACTACAACACAGTCACTTTCGATGGGCTGCATATCACCCTCAACGAGCTTAAAAGGCAGATTATGGGCCGAGAGCGCCTCAAGGCCACAGACTGCGACCTGCAGATCACCAATGCGCAGACTCGAGAAGGTATGTGATCAGCTGACACACGTTTTACAACATGTGTCACAAACATATTTCCATTATATTTGGGAATAAACATACAGTAGATGATGGAAATGTTCCTCTCTCTGTTTACAGTAAGACTGGTGAAATATGTCAGGCTATATAGTGTGATAGAAAGGGTCTGAAATTAATCTTTTTCCTCACCTGCCACTGTGGAAGGACACTGAACATTTCTACCGGCCACTCAATTTTGTCTGCCACTTCTGAAATCTATGTATCTTTAGAGTCAGTGGTACCAGATAGTAAAATATAGAATATATCATGCAACCGTACCAGTTTTTAACAGGAATTGCTTAATATAATAATTTATTTACAAAAAAAAATCTTAATACAGAGAAATCTGCCATGGTGGCAGGTGATCTGGTATTTTTACCTGCTACAGCCAACATTTACCCTGTATTTGGCAGGTGGCTGGTGCTAATTTCATTCCCTGGTGATACACCACTTCAGGGTTGGTTAATGAATCTGCCAATTGTGTTCTCCATTAATTATGTGGTCCATTCAGAAAAACATCCCCAAAGCCCAAGGTGGCATCTTCAGATTGCTTCTTTTTTGTCAGACCAATAGTCCGAAACCCTCAATATATCAGATTACATTACAGAAGACCAGAAATAGAAAATAGAAACACCTAGGAGAAGCTGTAACCAATGAATATCAGGAATTATTCCTTTAAAAACTTTTTTTTTCAAAATAGCTCCAGATACATTTTCTGTCAATGGATTGTTTTAGCTTTAGACAACTTGTCTAAATTAAGTATATAAAGTTTTTCCTGAGCCTGCTTTTTTTTTTTAAATGTTGAAATACACATTTTTTTTAAATTAAAAGTAAAAAGAAAAAAAAAAAATTCCAACATATGTATGAATAATAAAACCCCCAGATATTCAAATGTGAAAATTCATATTCAATTGTGGGAAAAAAAGCAGTCCTGCCATAGCTGTCTGCCCCACTTGCACTAAATGCACCACATGACGAGAGTCACACGTCACTTTCATTAATTGAAAATTAAATGTAGCGTAAGGTCATGCACAAAAGTTCAGCTCAAAATGGTGCAACACGCTGCGCCGTGCGCTAAAGTAGAACCTATGTGTTTCTATAGAACGAAAAGTCAAACATAAATTTTGGTCAATTTTGACAGCCCTAAATACTAATATTCTAATGCTATGGGGATCAACTACCCATTTTTACAAAAAAAAAACGGGTTTGTATCAATTCGTTGGTTACTCTTATATTTGTCGTAGCCCTAGTTGAAGGTGGTTAGACAATGTAAGCCATAGTAAACTCACATGTACATTGTACACATTCGATTTACTTTATACATCTGTTTAGTTGTCTGGACCCAAGTTACCGTGCTTTGTATTCTACTGAACAGTGTTTTATGTTTATTATAATTTGTTGTTTCATGTTTTGTAGAGTACACAGATGACGAAATCCACATCCCGAAACACTCGTCCGTGATCGTCCGTCGCACTCCGCTTGGTGGAGTAAAGCCTGCTGGCAGGACGTTCATTGTGTAAGTACACTTAAAATATAAAATTATTACTGGAATCATGATTGAGCAGTACAATTGTTAATAATTAGTCATAGATGATAATAAGTCATGAACAGACTTGCACTACATTCAATGTTTTCTTTCAAGTAGAGATCAGAGGTATTTCTATAAACAGCCAGGCTGCAGTCACACCAAATCATTGCCGCGATTCAACGCAAGGTTGTGCGGCAGTGTGGGAGTGTCATTAAATGGCCCATTTAACACAAAGTGACTGTACAGCGATTAATGTCTTTTATTCTCTCATGGCTGAGTTGTACAGCTCGGGATTGACGGTTACATGATTGGCCACCGCAGCGTGACGTCTGGTTGCGTTTTTCCAAAAGTTGTTTTTCTTTCAACTTTTCACCGCAGGTCACTGAGGTTTTTCAGCACCCCCTGCGGTCCCCACCGCCGCACCCCAAACGCACTACCCCAACTGAAATTAATTGGAGGACTGGCGTTTTTGCCGCTCCGCCTGATCTGGTGTGAATGCAGCCTAAGACTGCCTTCACATGATAATAAATTTGCTCACCGCAAGGTAGGGGGCAGATCTTTGAGGAGGCAAAGTGCAGCGCAGGTACAAAATGTTATCAAAAAGTGCACAAGGAACATCATTCACTGTTTCTAGGCAACAACAACAGTTGCAGCTGTTATCTCAATGGTTGCACTTTGAAAGGTCAGCGGCAACCGAGATCGATGTTGAAATAATTTGAACTTTGAGCGCAGCACTCGGTGGCTATTTTGAACGGTGCACCATGCCAAGGGTAGCGCTTTCGCCAAATCGGGCTGCACCGCTCTCCCCATAGGGAAACAAAGGCACAGCCGGCGCAGAGCAATTTTACCTCTGATCATGTGTTGGGGGCTTTATGGTTGAAAACTTTGTCCTGAAGTTGGTTGCAAGTTTGCTCTTGAGTTATGTCAACAACTGATTGTATATTTCTGCTCTGTTTGTTTCTGCAGAGATCGTTCTGACACAGCTGTGGTGGGATCTTCTAGACCCGTATGTAAAACAAACCCCAAATCAACACTCTCTCTTCCTCTTCCTCCTCTCACCTCTCTTCCTCTCCCCCTCTTTCTGGCTTTAGTCACCTTTCTTGAGAACATTCTGTCAGCAATGATTGAGTCGTGTGGATCCTCTGTTCACTGTGTGTTGGCTACATTTGTGTTGAGATCTCAACCTCTGTGTTATTTGATGTCTTTTTGGGAGGGTTTCCTGGAGTCACCACAGCTAAAATAGTTTGTTGTTTCTCTCTATAAACCCCCTGGGTTTCTGTTTTGAAATAAGCAGATTAAAGTTTAAATTTGCTGAATGAGATGAGGTTAAGATGAGAAACAACAGACTAGCCACCATTGTTTTTTAATGCTCTGACCAATTGTTGAACTGTTGCCTCTTTATAATGGTTTGAGAAATAATTTAAACTGTTAATGACTGTATTTCATAATGAAATGGTATTGTAGCCTGCTTAAGGCCAGGCAAATGTATTTTAAAGGGGTTTGTGAAAGGAAAATATGGTATTTTTTTATTGATAATTCATTGTCATTTTATTTTCTGTGAAAATATTTAATTTTAATGTGGTTTAAGAACCCAGTGAAGTTAAGTGTGGCTGGGATTGATTGTAATTAAATTTGATTACAATTACAAGACTAAAGTTGTGTGAGTGGAAGAGACTCGCCAGTGGTTTTTATTTTGAAAGCTCACCCTGCTAAACTTTAATATACTTAAATCTGTTGGGTAACATTTGCCAATGTCAATTGTTTTGTCTTGTACAATTTCTCCATGAAGATGTTCTATTCTGCATTGAGTATGGACTGCACTTAACCCTTAAACCTTTAAGGCTCACAGATTTCATCCTGATAAGTTAAATGCTTTGAATTAATTTAGATTCCCAAGTGACTGTTTTACAAAGAAGCAGGTATTAGTTCAACGTGTATTGTTACAACTGTGGTTTGGGGGATCAGTAAGAAGCTAGTTTTGATACGGGAGATGCTGTGCCTTGGCCGCTGACGTATAATGTTGTGACATGATCACAAAGTACAATGACACATTATCAGTAAAGTAAATATCTTGTCAAATCTCTGGTAGCCCTCCATGGCTGCTGCAGTGAGAAGTACACTGGTGTAGTGTGTCCTGTGAGCTGTAAGCTGCAGAACCTGTCAATAAAGTTGTTCAGTGGTTCAGTGTCAGAACCGCTTTATACCAGATCCCTGTGTGTTCCCTCCACAGCATTCTGCAATACCCAGTCTTTCCTTCGAGCTCTGCATATCATGACGGACAACCCACCCTGCCCACTTGTTTATTTACTTTAAGAAAATGTTCACAAGAATTAGGCGGAGCAGCCATTTTGTTTGTCATTGTAAAATATGACTTTATTTTGCCTATTTTGCATGAGACTCAATTCTCGTGGTTCAGTGACTCTTGACCTGCATTAGAAACATCCCTCTACTTGCTTTCACCCTTCAGTCTGTAGTGGTGTAGGGGCTGTTTTAGGGAACACTTTGAAGGAACACTTGACAACTCTTGGTAGTTTCTGTTTTCTTCATCGGGCAATGCATTTGTGTCTTATCAGCTCTAAATATTTGACACTTCAGTGTTTGCATTTCTTATTGAAACAGCATGGCAGCACTCCCTGCAAGCTCATTAGTTTACAGAAAGCCGTCTTGAACTGGTTTTGATGAAAGCTTCTTACAGCTATGACAACCTCTTTTGACAAGTCGGTGCAAAAACTTAAATCCCTGTGGCCTGGTGAAGGGAAACTGCTTGCTTAAATTAAATGTCAAGTATTCCTTTTGAGGAAATTGCCCTCTCCCTACCGTAGCAGGAGAAGCTTTAGGTTCTCTGCAGACGGATGTGCCAGTAGTGTGCATTTGAATTTGCTGATGGTGCCCAAATAGTGAGGACGGTTTGAAGTGTTTAAGCGGATGCTCTTGGACATTACCATAGTTATAACTCTAAGGCTCAGAATATAAGCAGGTCTAGACTTGTAAATACGGAAGAGTAGTTGGAGTACAATTTTACTTGTTGAATGTTCATTAAACTTAGAGTAACTTTTTGAAACTTGAAGCTAAATGCACAAGTTGCTTTTTGTATATGAGCTGTAATACTTCTGTCACCTGGCCAGTGAATAGATATTATTTTCAGCACTGATACATTTTTTTAGAAAGTAGAGCAACTTAAAGGTACTAAATTCAACATTCAGAGCATTAATATAGCAGCAAACAACTATTTGCTATGTAAAGATATGGAGGAGTAATGTCTACCTGAGCAGAGAATGAAGTCGCACTCCCTCTGTGCGTGTTGTAATCTGAGCTTCTCTGGATTCATTTACGTAGTCGGCCGTGTGTGCATGTGAGTCCCAATGTGTGTGCCCGACTGGTTAGCTAATCGCCGCTGCTCTGCACGCCACTCATACAGCGGTTACCACTGATACCGCCGTCCAAACCCACATTGTTGTCACGGAAGCGAGAAGCTTCGGTTATACTTTCCGCAAGGATGTACGTTTGGATCTTTTATACTCCGCGTGGGTTTGTCCTCGCAGCAAACTGACATTCCTTAAAGCTCCTCAAAGTTCTCAATTTTCTCCGCCCATCCGAGTAGTTAGAAAATGTTGAATGTGCACGGACAGGTGAAAACCTGACGCACAGAACCCCCACGAAAGGCCATGTCTGATCGAGTGACATCACTTTGGCTGTGCGGACACTTGCGGCCCACACGAAACAATCAAGCATAAATCACACTTAACACCCACCCTCCGGTTCGCCCCTAGGTTAACACTGTTAGCTCTATCAGCACTGTTGCCATTGTTTGCACAGCTGTTAGCCCCTTACAAGCCCCCAGGAAGAGCGTCAGGCTGTGAAGCCAATTTTCGTAGTGGTCAAACGGCGGTACTACAACTTCCGTGTCCGTCATGTGATGCTATTGGGCCCAAAAATACTTTTTTCCCATAGATTTACATTGGGAAAGAGACGCCTGTAACTCAGGAGATACGTTTTTTTTGAACACTTGAATAGCCCTTAATTAAATCATTAGGCCCTAAAAGTTGTAAAATGCACTAATAGCCGAATCCAGAGTTATTTTCCTTCCTCCGTTCATGTGAATGAGACCCAGACCGAGGCTGGAGCGAGGGCTGGGAGGCGGAGTTAAAGGAAACGCTACTGCGTCTGCTCTATGGGTCTAATGGATGCGGAAGATTGCCGGACAATCCGGGTACTTTATCACTCGGCAGTCGAGCCATTTTGGCTTCATGCGCCACTGAGCAACTCTCATAGGAATGAATGGGTGCCCGCCTCCAACGCTGTATCCATTTCTCTTTATACATCCATGGCATCGTTAGCTGCTAGCTGCTGGCTCAGCCGTCGCCATGTTGAGAGCCGTGTGGAGGCAATCCCTCAATCATAGATATGCTCTGAATTTGGAATTTAGCACCTTTAATTAACAGACACCTGTTACTCTTTAAAAACCATCTTATCTGTAGATAACATTCCTCTGTTTGGGTAATTTCTTAAATTATTCTCCAAACAATGAAGATCTCTTCATTATAAACAGCTCTGAATAGACAGAACTAGATAAGGCTTTCATAACATTACGTATTTTATAATGACTCGATGTTGTCCGTAGAAGGATGAACGTTGAGCACCAGCCTAATAAAGCATGTCATGATTGAAATGCTCACTCGTATACCTGCATTATTTCATGCACTCAGTCTTCAACAAAGACTTTAATTTTGGACTTAGATGGAGACTCTTGAGGGACTGGACACAGATGTGGTGGGGAACTATCTGGGCTCTTATCTTCCACTGTATGTCTACTAGATATGATGTTAAAACCTTTAATATCTGTACTCTGATTCTCCTGCAGACTGACTCTTCTCCATCTATGTCACTCGCCCAACTCGCCAAGGTACTGTTTCTGTACATGCTGGCTGTACTTCCAGAAAATATTTCCTGAGTTGAAAAGACGTTTCCTTTTATCTTGCGGGGTTGACGTCCTCCTTTTATCTTTTTTTTTCTCCCTGTCTCCATTATGTGTTTTAGACTGCTAACCTGGTTGACGCTAATGCATCAGAGGAGGACAAGATTAAAGCCATGATGTCTCAGTCCAATCATGAATATGACCCCATACAGTTAGTATATAAACATTGTGTTGTTATACTTGATTAAAGTCCGATTTTTTTTCCGTGTTTTATTTGGCTGTATATAGTTTTTTTAAAATGTATTGAACTTGTGTCTATAGTTACTCCAAGAAGGCAGTTGGACCGCCACCTGCTCACTATACCTGCTTTCGTTGTGGAAAGGCTGGTCACTACATTCGGCAATGCCCCTTGCTGATGGTAATTATCATGTATCATTTGATTTTCACAGTCAGTGGTGGTAATTTCTACTATGTTGCAGGTTAACTTCAAAGAAAGTAATGTTAGCTTTTTGTTTGATTATGTTTTGTTTTTTTTCTATGTTTTTAGGTCCAGGATAAGAGTGTGGAGGGTCCCAAGCCAGTAAGGATTAGCAAGGGTATTCCTCAGAGCTTCATGGTGAAAGCAGAGCCGGGCACCAAGGGAGCCATGTTAACCAGCACTGGAGAATATGCTATACCTGCTATAGATGCGTACGTGTCAACCAAGGACATACACACTGTTTAGTGTACTTGTATAGCACATAAAGTAGTGTCATATTTGTATTTGTCATAACTCGTTTTGTATCGGTGTACACAAACAAACTGCTCCTGCTTTCTTTTTGCTAGTAACACAGCCCTCAATACTAAAAAAAAACAAATCTCTGTTAATACAGGGAGGCATATGCACAAGGGAAGAAGGAACGCCCTCCGTTTGTTCCACACGACCAGTCATCATCTGAGGACGATTCAGACCCAATCCCTGATGAACTCCTGTGTCCGATCTGCAATGACCTGATGACGGACGCCGTAGTCATACCCTGCTGTGGAAACAGTTACTGCGATGAGTGTGAGTTCTTATTTGTAATGTGCATTAGTAATAAAAAAAAAATCTCAATAAGCACAGGACTAAAAAAAAATAAATCAATTAAAAGTAGGGAGTACAAACTAGTCTTAATCAATCACAACATTATCTCAAATATATTACACTCTGTGTTTTGGTCCTGCCATATATGTGTTTTCAAGTGTTCATTTTGCACAAACAGACGTTTAGGGATAGATCCACTGTGAAATGGCGGAAATACCCATTTAATCAGCAGTGGCCTTTAGAGCAGAGCAGCCCCAGGACATGCTGCATTTTGAGTAGTTGTTGAAAACTCATTTTTATGTTCCACTGTGTATTGGAATGATTTCACGCTCAATCTCTTGGAAAGTCGAAAGTCACTCTTGAAAAAAAAATTGAAAATAATGCTCTCAAATATGTGTAGACCAGTCAGGTTGAGGGGAAGTTATTTTCACGAGTCTTTTGTTTGTTTATAAGGCTGCACCAAACAATTATTTATTTCTCAATTTATGTAACTATAACGGGTGATGAAGAAACATTTAGAAAATCAATGTTAAGTGACTGCTACTTACAGAAACACGTTCTGCAGGTTGATAATCCTAGAATATCGTGCTTAGTTGGGGACAAAAAAATGAACCGCTGTCTTGCTGCAGTCTCAACGAAGCGCGCCGGGATGCTTTCATGTTGGTGCATAACAGTTGTGCTGCTGGGATGAGCCATTTCCAATTTGCAGAGTTTGCAGAGCACGGCATTGTTGGGTCTCTTGTCTAAAATACTCCCACACTTTGTGGGTGAGGTTTTTTTTACCTGCAGCTTATTCTCTGGGGGAATCCATGTTTTGACTGGGCGCAGCAATTGTACTTCTTGTGATGCGCCTTATGGAAATTTACGTATTTCCGTAATTGACGACGTCGATGAGTCACCCCACCACTATTTGTTTGTTTGTCAAATGAAATTGAGCTTTTGTCTAATTAAGGACTGTTTGCTTTCAGGTATCAGAACTGCCTTGTTGGACTCCGAGGAGCACACCTGCTTCACATGCAAACAGTCGGATGTTTCACCTGATAATCTTATTGCCAACAAGTTTCTTCGACAGGTAACCCTCTTCAAATGCATGCATTTTGATTTGACGCTTTTTTGGTTAACTTTACTTGAGCTCAAAGCAAAACTAAAAAAATGCATATCTGTTTTTCTTCATGCAGGCTGTGAACAACTTTAAGAATGAGACAGGATACACCAAACATGTGCGCAAGCCGGTCCAAAATGCAGCCCCGCCTCCACCGCGTCCTCAGTTGGTCAGGCCTCTGCACTCAAGACAGCAGGACCCACTGATGGCCAATATCACTCAGCCTCCTCCTACAAGCGCACCCTCCGCTGCCCCTCCAGCACAGGTCCCGCCCCCTGCTTCTGCACCAACTCCTGCTCCTGCTCCTGTTGCTCCCTCTGCTCCTACCCCTCCTCATGCTGCTGCTGTTGAAGAACAAGCTGATTCACCAGCCCCTGCACCTGTTGTTGACCACCAGTCTCCTATGCACTCAGGCAGCCACAGTGAACCACCCCCACCGGGGTAAGTTTAGTCTAAGATACGGTCTATACACCTACATGAAACCACATACTGAGGAAGTGAAGAGCCATTTTTACTAATCATAATGTGTCTGTTTGTGTTTTAGTGAGACCGATCCAGAATCTACTGTGACACCAGACTCATCAGGAACCTCAGAGACTGCATCACATGTGAGTCTGCCTTGAACACCTGAATAAAGGTGTACTGCTTTATATCAATCTCGCTGACCTTTTAACAGCATTTATTCCAACAAGATATTCAACATGACTTTGCAGATTATCAACTGTTTTTTATTTCTTTCTTTTTCTTAAGTCACTTTATGAAAAGTATTATTGTAAGAGATGCACCGATGTGGAATTTCAGGGCCGATGACGATAACGATAATATTAATCTTACAAATGTGAAGGGAAAAAAAATTACATATTTTTGATTGACAAGTTTATTTCTCTAATACAACACCAATATTTAGAGAGCCTTCACCATCCCTAAAATAAAGAATGCATATGTTTATTGTAAACTTGTTTGCAATTACCTTTTACCTTTAATATGTAGACCCATTAATGCATCACTATATCTGTTTGTTTACAAGCATGTGTAGGTACTGTATATTAATCCAGGGGACTCATTTCCAGTCATACCCAATTTATGCATTTTCAAGACTGTTTAGGGACCCCAGTATGCAGAAATATTCAAATACACCATTTTTAGAATAGGCGAAAATAACACATTTATACTTCATTAAAAAAACTGCATGTTTTTTGCACAAAACTGCATGTGATTATCATGCCAGTACCTTCACTTTAACTCGCCACTTTTGGCAGCCCTGCCCTAGGTTGTTGCATTTGTTGAAAAGAAGTATAATTAGTCTGTGCCAAGTTGAACTGAAAACCTACAGATTTTTGACCACATACTTGTGCTTCCCCGAACACAAGAGACTGTAACTTCTCTGGGAGGTAACAACATTTTTCTCACTGTGATTCCTCCAACAGAACTACCATTTATTACCAGTTATTGGCCACCCGCCACCTATAAGGCCGCCTCATCCACCAGGTAAGAGGTTTAATTTAGGTCATTAAAGGAGATTAAGTAAGCTTTAAGGAACGACATTATGCAACTAACAAAGTCTCTCTCTCTGCTCTATTAGGACACCCGCCACGGCCACACCACGCTCACAGAGGGGGAGGCAGACCCTGGGAGAGGTACGACCTGTCTGAGGGACTATCTGATATATTTAAAGTTTGTATTGTAATATGTCAATCTCACAATGGTTTGTGTTCCTCTCTTTGTTCCAGGTTTTTCAGAGGTAGAGGAGAGCACCCCCCCCCTCACCTCCAGATAGCTCCACCTCCAGCACCTATTCCTCCAGTGTACCCAGCTCCGTCCATGTACCCGCCACCGCCACCACAGCCCTACCCCCCGCCGTACACTTCGGGTCCTGGCCTTCTCCCTCCTGTCATGGGTTACCCACCCCAGCCTGTTTATGCACCCGGACCACCAGGACTCAACCCTCCCTGGATTGCCCCTGGTACCCAGCCCCCTCTTCTCCCTCTACCCCCCCTCGGTCAGCCCCCCCTCTCTAAAGAAGATTTCTACAGACAGCGGCACCACCGACAGGACAAGTGAGTTGTCTCTTTTTCATTTTTGTCCTTCAAACCGCTACAACAGCTACTAATTTCTTATGTAAAATGCACACAGAAAGATTATTAACATCATTCAGGGTTGAGAATTCAGTAAGATAAAAACAATTTGAAGTTTCACACTGGAGTAGTTTTGAAAGTTTCAGTGTTTTTGTCTTTTTGTCCACAGAGTTACATCCAAACTGGATGAATTTACTAAAGACTTCCACAAAGAGCTTATGAAGTACAGAAATGCACCAAAGAGACGAAGACCTTCTTATTCAAGGTATCAAAATTGGTTTTAGTTTTTACATTAATTACATATTCTTAATCCTTAAAGCCATCTTTTTGCATAATTTGCTTTCTTTCTCCCCTTGTTTTTTTCTGGTCTCCTCAACCGTTTCCTTTTCTAGATCACGGTCATACAGTCGTTCTCCATTCAGCCGTTCTCCTTACTCTCGCTCTAGATCCAGATCCAGATCCAGGTCATACTCTTATTCCCCCAGTCGATCTCGTTCACGCTCCCATGGCCGGTCTTATCCCCGCTCCCCATATACTAGACGCAATGGACGCAGTTATGGACGCTCACGGTCGAGGTCACGCTCCCGTTCAAGGTCTTATGGGTATCGACGCTCTGGCTCACCACGGTCTCCTCCCCCCTACCGGCCAGGAGGCTGGGAGGGAGCAGAAGGAGCAGGACCCTACAGGTCTAGGTCTCGCTCCCCTGGCCCTGGCACTGGCCCTGGCCCTGGTCCTGGCCCTGGCCCTGGCGGCTTCCGGAACCGCAGCCCCGGTCCACGAAAGCCTCCTCCTCGGGAGCTCCCACCGTATGAAATGAAGGGTCCAAGTCCTGGAGGCAACGAGCGCTGGGAAAGAGAAAGGTACAGACAGTGGGAGAAGGAGTACGCAGACTGGTACAACAAGTACTACAAAGACTATGACAACCAACATCCCCCACTGCATCACAGAGGTCGTGGCAGCAGAGACAGGGAGAGGGACAGAATGTCCCCATTATCTAGAGATTACTCCCCCCAGGGGAGAGGAAGAAGAGGGAGAGAAGAGAGAGGTGCTCCCCCTCACCATCCTCCATCCTCTTCCTCATCAGGGACCAAGTCCAGCAGTAAAGTCCTGAAGACAAAGAAAGTAAAAAAGAAGAGGACTGGGGACGAATCAGAGCCATCACATCAGTCAGTAGACCGAGGGGATGCTACTCCTGTCAGAGACGAACCTATGGACGAAATCCCTTCACTCGCAAAAACGTCCCCTGTGTCCTCAAAGGCTTCAGCTGGAGCTGCAACCTCTAAAGCTCCGGCCTCTAAAAGCACTGCTGCACCCGCTAAACCCTCAACCAAGTCAACATCGAAGACTCAGTCTGATAAGACTAAGAAAGAGAAGGCTCAAAAGGTAAAAGCTAAAGTTAAGACAGAGGGCGTGAAGGCAAAGAGTGACAAAGTGAAGAAAAAGACTGGAGAAGGAGTGGTGACCAAAAAGAGAGACTCTTCATCCTCCTCCTCCTCTGCCACAAAACCGTTGAAGACCATTAAAACCAAACCAGAAGACGCCCCCAACTCAACGACCCCTAGAAAGGATAAGGGTAAAAGCTCTGCAGTGAGGCCTGCCCTGCTTAAGACCCCTCCACTTTCCTCCCAGACCCTGCCTCTACATCATCCCTCTCTTCATGACGGCCCTCGACCCAGCCACGACATGCGCGGGAGAAGAGATCTCCCACAGAGCGGTGGTCTCCTCCCTCTCCCCCATCCACACGGACTCCCACTACTCCACCGACCTCCCTCCCCTGACAGTCGGAGGAGGATGGGAGAGGAGGGCCGCTCTTTGCTCGGACCTCCTCCTGGAAAGCTGAGGAGAATAGATGGGCTCGGGGGCGGAGGTGATGTCATGTCCCACTCTCACATGTCTCATCAGCCCCCTCTCCACAGACTCCCACCCCCCTCAGACAGGCCTGGTCTTCTCCCGATACCGGGGAGCCGTGAGATGGGCCGGGGAGAAACCGATCGAGGCTTCATCAGACCTCTCATGGACTTTCAGGTGGGTCTGTTGCTTGTGTAGTCCTCAAACACCGGTATGCAAAGATGTGTGGTTTTAAAAGACGGTATTTATGGATATATTTATCAACTCAATTAATTGGTTTCAATTCTATTTTTTCATAATCAGACTCACTAAGTTGTTTTCATGTATTTACGAAGTAACTTCACACCTTCAAAAGGGCTGCAGCTAATGATTATTCTCATTAGAGCTGAAATAATCAATCAATCAAAACTTTATTACAGACACAGAGTCCAGATAAACGACAAGACATTACATATAGCCTAATAAATTACATACAAAAGCACAATAAATATTCATGGTTTAACAATAATATAAATCAGTGTCCTATGAAGAGACAACTATACCAATGTCTCCACAGCTGGGATTGGTAGTGTTTAGTACTAAACCTTATGTTTGATAAGGCCAAGAGGACTTCATTGTCAGAGTTATTAATCTGGCAAATAAATTTGTACATGAGATTTCTTAGAACAGCTTGTAGAGTATTGACTCCTGCAGTCACAAACATTTCAATTTCAATCAGTCGATCCGCAGAAAATTAAGTTTCAACAATTTGGACTAGCGATTAATTATTTAAGTTAAATGCCAAAAAGTTGCTGTTTTTAGCTTCTCAAATGAGAATATTTGCTGTTTGTCTTAAGTTTTCTTTGGTTGTAAATGGAATATGTTTGGACTGTTGCTTGGACAAAACAAGCTCATATTTTTCACCGTTTCTGACTTTTTATAGACCAGTTGATTAATTGAGAGAATATAGGGGAAAAAAGCCCTAATTCATTCATTAAAGTGTATTTTTTCCAATTAATTGAATAATGGTTTATAAAATGGAAAAAAAGTAAATAAAAGAAAAATGTTTAAAAAATCATTATCACATCACAATTTCATTCAGTGCAAGGTGACATTCAAATTAGGGCTGCTACTAGCAATTATTTTTGTTGTTGATTAATCTGTCGATTATTTTCTCGATTAATAAATTAGTTGTTTGGTCTATAAAATGTCGATCAGTGTTTCCCAAAGCCCAAGATGTCGTCCTCAAATGTCTTGTTTTGTCCACAACTCAAATATATTCAGTTTACTGTCATAGAGGAGTAAAGAAACCAGAACATATTCACATTTAAGAAGCTGGAATCAGAGAATTTTTACTTTAAAAAAAATAAAAAATCATAACCATTAATTAACTTATCATTTCAAACTTTATCCCCATGAAAGTGCTGATTTAACCCCCTTGTAACATTTTTGTATGTGCTTTCGCCCATAAACAGGTGAAGCCCCTGACCCAGAGGAGGATCAAGTTGAACAGAGACCTGGGGAGAAAAGGCAGCACCGAGACAGCAGCCTCAGACAGAGCACCGTCGGGTCCTGAGAAGACGACCTCCACCTCGGACCGATCAGGTGTTGCGAACGCCTCTGAAGGAGACCGGCCCAGCAGCAGCAGCAGCAGCACAGCAGAAGTTGCTGGAAGAAAGGAGCGGTCAGCATCTACGGAGAAGGGAGTCTCCAGAGAGAGACCAGGAAGTGCTGGAGAGAGACTGCAGGGCTCAGACAGAGAGCAGAGCCGAAGCTCAGGACAGGACAGAGAGCAGAGCCGAAGCTCAGGACAGGACAGAGAGCGAGACAGAGCTTCAGGATCAGATCGAGACAGAGAGAGAGACAGAGACAGAGAGAGAGACAGAGAGAGAGAGAGAGAGAGAGACAGAGAGAGAGAGAGAGACAGAGGCACGGCGCCTGACAGAGAGAAGGACAGGGTCTCGGGCTCACAGAAGATAGCCGTTACAGTGGAGAGAGACGCCGAAGGAGAGAGGTCGGTGAGGACAGAGCGAAAGAGCTCCAGTTCAGGAGGAAGGTCTGTCTCTCTGGATAAAATGACCATCGCAGAGAAAACGGCCGTCTCCAAGAGCTTGACAGACACTCAGGAGAAGCCGAGCACATCCTCTAAGGAGAGAGGCGAAGGGTCAGAACGATCAGCTAAATCTGACAGGTCTGTTACATTTGTTTTCCTGCCGCTTGTCAAACCACCACCCATATCCATGATTGAAAGAAAACATGATATAGTGGTTATATATAGTGGTTCTGTAAACACAGTGGTGAATATGTGTAATTATATCTTAATCTTATTTCCCAGGAGTGTGTCCAAGGACAGAACGGAGAGGAGTGTCCCCTCCGGAGAGAAACCAGCTGCTGCTCACAGAGAAGGTAATTTGAATCTCTGTACGTGTGCACGCATGTGTGAAGAGATGATAACTTAGATTTTTGTCTTGTGCCATATAATTGAGCATTGATTAAACCCGTGTTTCCTTTCCTCCTCCCTCCTTCTCTTCCAGCAGTGAAAGATGGTGAGCAGCCTGTTGTGAAGACCAAACCCAAGATCAGCCGAAAGGCTCTGGTGAGCCATACCGTTAGCGCCACTAGGTGAGTCCGTTGTGCCTCGGTTACTTAGAGACAATTTGAGTTTTCATTTTTAAATATTTCACCTCTTTTTTATAGGGCTGTCAAAGTGAACGCGATAATGCATTGACGCAAATTTGTTTTAACGGCACTAATAACTTTAACGCAACTTGCGATTTTTAGGTTGTAGCAAGCTCAGTTTTAAAGATAGAATGAAGATACTGGTATCATATGAAACTAGAAAAAACCTAAAGAATCCATTGGTACCAACCATGTTGTACTAGCTTGTCGCAAAGGAGGATAAATAACTTTCACCAAACTTGCGCTTAATTTTGGCAAGGAAAAACTGGCATGGCCATATTCAAAGGGGTCCCTTGACCTCTGACCTCAAGATATGTGAATCAAAATGTTCAATACATTTTGAACAGATTATCACGATTAACCATGGACAACCATGCAATCAAGCGCGATTGAATATTTTAATCCATTGACAGCCTTAAAGGGACTGTTTGTAACTTTTTAAGCGTATAAATGTACCGGGTCGGCATACATGCGCGCTCGCATATGCGCGTTCGCGTGTGGCCGCTGCCTCTCCTCCTCTGCCTGCCTGCCTTCACTCAGACAGAGCGCGCGTTCTCGCTCAGCTCGCTCCACCTCTAGACGTGAACGCGCGCTCACTCCACACTGCAGAAGAGTTAGTTTAGCTCTAAGAATATCTAGTGAATGTACAGTGGACGTAGGTGCAGAAATAAATGCTGCAGCTCCTCCAGACCATCAGAGGTTTTCCGTGTCTTGTGAAGTGACGGAGCTCTTCAGAGAGACACGCTGCAGAGCCCCACTACCTCAGCATGCGCTGAGGCAGGAAAAGCCAACACTAGGATCAGATCTAAATCATGTTCATGGAGAGACCTTCGTCTTGTCAGCTAACATTACTGCCAAGCAGCTGAAATATAGAGTGATATTGTGCTTTTAGCTGATGTGTGTCGCCTCACTGTTTTGAGCGATGCTCGTTCAGGTATATTTAGAGCGAGCAAGCGCGAGCCCGACGCTGACTTTCGTTGATTTCACGGCCACAGGTGTCGCTGTTAAGAAGCATTTCTGAAAGTTACAAATAGTCCCTTTAAAAAAAATAAAACATCACCTCTGTTCGAGTGCTATCAGTGGTGGAACATTTACTCAAGTGCTTTACTTTGATGCACTTGTACTTAAATCGATTAAAAATTGTATTTGATTGACAGCCCAAATGTTTTATATTTTATAGTTTTTGGATATGTTTTGTTGTTCATCCTGTGCAGTGTTAATTTCGTTAACGAAAAATATGAAAAAATGTTCGTCAACAACCTTTTTTTCACATGACTGATACAATAAAGACGGCACCGACGTCATTAAACACTATGACGATATCAAAAGTGATACTAAAATGTAGGTTGAAAAATAAAAAACTTTACTAAAATCTCTCTTTATTTTCGTCAACTTCCACCTTCTCTTCCCTCTCGGTCACTCTCCATCTCTGTCCTTCTTGTCTCAGACCTCAGTCCTGACAATTGTGCTGCTATAATGCATAAAGTTGGCGGGTTGAGTTGGGTTTGGGTTGTTGATTAATGCATATTTTTGCATATTTAGCGGTGCAGATTGGCTCTCATAACGTGCCGGGTGGGTGTGACTGAACTGTACATCACTAATGAGCACAGTCAGGAGGACTCTGAGTAACTGCAAAGCTGCATTCTTAATCATTTAACCAGTGATTTTCATCAGATAATGCTCAGATAAATTATGTGAAATAAGTTTGACTAAAATTATTGGTTTTAGCGAGACTAGATTGACTGAAATAGTCAATATAATCTGATGACTAAAAAGGGACATCTGACATAGGACTAAGACTAAATAAAAAAAAAAATAGCTGACAAAATTAAGAGAAAACAGTCTGACTAAAAGTAATGACTAAAAGTCAAATAAAATGTGACTTTTCTGCCAACAACAACTGGACTAGAATGTTTTGTTGAAGTGATTTGTATCCCCAGCCTTCGTGGTTATTGTGTTTAGAGGACTGATTGTACACAACCAAGTGACGATCCTTGACCACCTTTAAGGGATTTTACACTACAAATATGTGTAAAAAGTTGTATAAAGCTTTTTGTGGCTCCAGAGGGAGCTGCATGAAGTCAGATAAATTGCCTCAAGTGTTGTCACTTGAGTCAGTGTCGGTTGGGGCTCAAGTCTGAAAATGGAGAATATTTTCTCATTTATAGCAAGACATGAGTTTACCAGACCTGTAGCCCGCTCCTCTTCTCTGCTGGAGGCTAGAGGCCCCGAGGCTACATTTGCTGCTACAAGCATAAAACACCCAACGAACTGTCAGTGGCGAAGTTGCATTGTCGATAAAGTAGGCAGCAGGTTTTCACAAGGAAGAACAACGCGTGGAATAAAAAAGGTGATCTCTCTGGTTCAATTTTGATAATTTTTGTTTTAAACTGTCCATCATGTGTCTGACTGTTGCGTAGGAGTGCAATGCTTAACCGGTGCAGTACTCTTTTAAACATGTCCGTTTTTCCCTCAGCACTAGGTCAACTCAAGAAACAAAGCGAGACTCCGACAAAGATCAGAAGAGTGTATCCACCAAACCTGCAGAGCAGCCCACATCGAGCCCCGCGAACAGCCGTGAACGCAGCCCGAGCGTCAGCCCGGCACCCAGCCCGGCCAGGGAGGAGCCGCTCATTCAGGCTCCTCCTCGCTCCAAGTGGGAGAGAGAGGATGACGAAGAAGGCCAGGAAAACGGACTTAGTGCACCCAAGGAGCCCTCACCGGTGCCACAGAGGGCCCGAGGCAGAGAGGGGCAGACTGAAGCACCTAAACCTGTCAGGGCTGAAGGCCAAAAGGAGGCTACAAGGGAGGAGAAGAGAGGAGTAGTGAGGGAAGAGAAGAAAGGGAGAGCAGTGAGGGAAGAGGGTAAAGGTGGCAGGACGGCACAGACAATTTCTGATAAACCAACCAAAATAAAACTTGTGAGGGACGAGGGGAGAGGAGGAGGAGGACGAGAGGAAGGGAGAGCTGCAGCAAGAGAGGAGGGGAGAGGTGGAGGAAGAGATGAGGGGCGAGGACCAACGGGGAAGGAGGAGAGAGCTGCAGAAGGCCGAGGTGGAGGAGGACGAGAGGAGGGCCGCGGCCCAGAGCCCAGGAGACAGCGGTTGTGTTCTGACCTGGGCCGCGAGACGGACGAGGCGGCCTTTGTGCCCGACTACAGCGAAGGCGAAGGCTCGGAGACGGAAAGAGGAAGGAGCGGCAGCGCCAGTCAGTCCGCCAGCCAACCCTCCAGCCCATCCCAGAGCAACCACAGCGGCTCGGCAGCCACCACCACGGGAGACAAGAAGAAGAAGAAACACAAGAAGCATAAAAAACACAAGAAGCACAAGAAGCACGCCAACCAGGGCAAAGATGGAGAACAAAAGGAGCACAAGCACAAACACAAGAAAAAGAAACACAAAAAGAGCAAAGACAAAGATGTGAAGGAAGAGGAGGAGAAGACGGAGAAAGCAAAGGAAGAGGAGGAAGGGGTTCCATGCTAATGGGGCTTTGTTAATAAGGAGATAATGATGTATCTAGAAGTATCGGCTAACACTGGCATGCTGCTCCCATGTGCCACTCTGAGGGAATGGATGAAACAAGTCTTTGACTGTCCATGACGCTGTAGGGCTGTTATTCACTTAATGCCACTGCAGGTCTCCAAACTTGCTTACGGTACTTTGCTGTGCCTGGATTGCAGCAGTATGACCGCTGCTGAGGCTTCTTTAATGTTCAATGTGAGCCTTCTTCTTTGTGACTTTGGGGTCAGGAGAAACTCGGGAGCGATGCTGTGCTGCACTATTGTGATCGACAGAGCCGGCCAGAAAGGACTTGATGATAATAGCTGGTCACACAGCAGTGAATCTAGATGATAGGAATAACAAACACTGTACTCAGGGATGTGATTGCTTCTTTGTAGAGGAGGAATTGCTGTTTCTCTGCCTCTGATTCATTTGTAAATAGTGATAATCTGTTGCTTCACATAATAATTTTCCTTCAGTTTGTTTTGCTCACATCCCTGTGTGCTGTTCAAGGCTCAAATGCTGAATAACCTTCATTGCTATGAGGGCCGTTTAAGCTCTTTTTTTCAAGGACTGTCCTAGTGGTTTTGCATGTTTTAGCACAGTAAGTACAAATCATTTATACTTTCCGTTACTGCTAACCATTTTCACCGTCGATTATCTCATTTTCAGGCAGCAATTGGTTTCAGTAATGCCATTTGTTTTTTGCGAGGTTAAATCGCTGCAAGTTGATTTTCTTAAATCCAGTAGTTCTCTTTGGAAATGGTTAGCATTATTTGTGATGTGCTAAAATCGGCACAATCACCAGTGTGGTCCTTTTAAGTTAAAAACAAACCTTTATGCATCCATGCTACACTGGATTGTATAAATCTAGGATGTGTTTATTAATGTCAAATCAGTCGGCATGTTTTTGTTCCAAAGGTGCAGTAGGTGTCTATCACGTTGTCTGAGTGACTGAATATGTGTGTTGGTGTGAAAGTGAAATGTGACAGATTGGAGGACTGGTGTTCTTACAAATTAGTTGTTCCTTCTTGTTTTTTTTTTTTAATTAAAATGTTTTGACCTCATGAAAATGTCTGAGTTGTATTTTATCAATGATTGAACTCCGAGTTGTGTAATGACCACACAAATGAAGGTTAATAGCACTGTGTTGTACCAAATTGACAATGTTTGGTTATTGAGTGCAACATTTAAAGACGTACTGCACACTTGAACGTGTTTTTTGAGCTGTAAATTAAATGATATGACTCTACTCTGATGAAACGCAGCAACTCTGGTGTTAATAGTGACATATCTTAATAAATTTATAAAAATCTGCATTTCATGGGTTGAAAATATCTCAACGCCCCATCTGTTTAAAATCAGCCCTGAACCTTGCAAGGCCAATGCTAACATATGGGGTTCATCCCAAGTCTCTTAACTTGCATCCACATTTCCCTCACTTGCGTCTTTTCCTTGCATCTGTCTATGCATCCCCGGTAGGAGGGACGCAAGGAAAAGACGCAAGGCAAGGAGACGTGGATGCATTTAAAGTAGACTTATTATGCTTATTTTTAGGTGCATACTTGTATTTTGGATTTCTACTAGAACATGTTAACATGCTTTAATGTTAAAAAAAACGCTTTACTTTTCTTGGTCAACTGAACAAATCTCTCCGCTCCAGCGCTGCTCTAACTAGCTTTGTTTGAGCGTGTGCCAAACTAGCCGCTAGGCAGGTATTATGCAAATGTTACATCTCCACGTTATGGAAGAAAAGGCAGGACTTCAAGCAAGGCAGTTCAGGAGCAGTGTTTCTGTGGAGGAGTGTTTCTTTGGCGTGGACTTTGTAACTTTGCAGACCTTTTACATGCTCAAAAAAACTATATAACACACTAAAGGAAAAGGAAAAAGCCCAAAAGCAAAATAGGTCCTCTTTAAGAGACTAGGATGTACTACTAGAATCGACCGGTTGGGATTTATCGATGTCGTGAAATGTGACGTTACCACTGAGAAATTCAGTGCAGTGGGTGAAGTTACACTTAGTACTAGCACAAGTATTTCAGGTCTTAGTAACAAGAACTTGTCATAAGGACATGGATAGAAGGTACCTGTGATAAAAAGAAGGCAAGGTTATATTGAGTTTCAGTAAAAAGATGATCACATCCCACACTGATATAGAAAACATGCATTCAGTAAAAATATTGTTTGTTTAAATCATAATGCAAACTGAGTGCTTAACCCTCCGGGGTCCCCACAGACCCCAGACATATACTTTCTGTCATATCTCACAGGTACTTTATTCTGTCATTCGAATTTTTCATGACTTTGTCAATCAATTTGTTCCTAATGACTTCATATCATTGTTTTCTCTTTTAATTAGTCCTTTTTAAAAAAAGACCAATGTATCTGTGTCCTGGGGGACCCCAGTCAAAAGCAATTGCAGCTTATGCAGTTAAAATGGATCAAATAGAATAGATAGTTAAAATGTTCGCCATGCGTCATAATTTAAAGTACCCAACCCCATCAGGGGTGTACGGGCACTCTGTCAGTCATTTTGAAGGAGGAGGACAGATCTCCCCATGTCTTCTGTCTATTTTCCTTTTACACAATATGCAAATTAACTGTCACTTTACTCTAATAATAATAATAATAATCTGTCTTTTCTTTCTTCAGATGACATTAATTGCATAACTAATAATGTTTTGAGAAGAAAGAAGTAAACATTTTGACAGCAAAATGGATGTTGTTTCTTACAGTAGTTCATTCTACTGGAGACCCCAGTCGGTAGTCCTTGTATGTTAAATAGGTTGGTAGGATGAGGGATAAACTTAAATGTTGCACATAACGATAATGGTTATAGTGCTGTAAGTGATAATGAAATAATACCTACTGACGTAATAATGAAACCTGCTTTGCAACAGTCGAACAGAATATAGTGAAATATAGATTAATAATGAATAATTACCACAGTCTACCAAAACAGCTTAATTACACATTTAATGAGTCAGGTCGTTAAAATAAACCACAATCCATTTTTACAGTAACTAAGGGTACACTAGTGTTACCAGGGAAGAAAACATGCTCCGGTATGTTAGCGATTGTATTGTTGACCTCATTGATTTTAGCTGACAGTGTGACTAGCACCTTTAGAGTGTGTGAAGTTTCTATCTGAAGACAGTTGGCTGCTCTCTGTACTCGTGCTCCTTGTGTATATTCTGCACCATTTCTGTATTCTTAAAGAGACAATACTTGTTACTATTTGAGACGTGAGTTTAATTAGTTCGGTTTGTCAATTGCGTGTAGATGATACATTAGTTTCCTGCTTTCCATTGTACATTTTGTTCCTGTGTGCTCCCACCATCTAAGAATGTGTAAACACAGGTGTATCGCTCTATTTGGGTTCATTAAGAAGTCGAACATTTAGAAGGATTGTTACTAGGATAGATGGATAGATAAATAGATGGATGGATAGATAAATAGATGGATAGATAGATAGATAGATAGATAGATGGATATATAGATGGATAGATGGATAGATAGAGGTAGGTAGATATATAGATAGATGGATATATATATAGATAGATGGATAGATAGAGATAGATGGATAGATAGATAGACAGATGATAGATAGGTAGGTAGATGGATAGATGGATGGATAGATAGATAGATGGAGAGGTGGATTGATTGATTGATAGATAGCTGGATGTATAGATAGATGATAGATAAGTAGGTAGATGGATAGATAGATAGATAGATAGATAGACAGATAGATAGATGGATAGATAAGTAGATGGATGGATAGATAAGAAGTGGATGGATGGATGGATGGATGGATAGGTAGGTAGGTGGATGGATGGATGGATGGATAGATAAGTAGATGGATAGATAGATAAGAAGTAGATGGATGGATAGATAGATAGATGGATAGATATGTATGTAGATTGATATGTAGATGGATAGATAGATAGATAGATAGATAGATGGATAGATAAGAAGTAGATAAATAGATAGATAGATAGATGGATAGATAAGAAGTAGATAAATAGATAGATAGATAGATAGATAGATAAGTAGATGGCTAGAAAGATAAGAAGTAGATAGATACGTAGATAGAGAGATACAGTATGTAGATAGATAAGAAGGTAGATAGATAGATAGGTGGATAGATGATAGATAGATAGATTAGTAGAGTTGATGATTTTTCAACCAAACTAACATTGAATTAATGTAAACTTTAAATTACCATTATAACAAAAACTATTTCACTTAAGCTTACAAAAACCACGCTGAAGCTGCTACAAAAAATAAAAAATACATGTACAAGTATAAAATAGTATAGTAGCAACATGGGCATAATGACTCGTTTTCATTATGTGCTACTGTTGAAATACGTTGCAAGAAGCCCAAAGTACTAGTAAGTGTGACTAATATATAACACATACCACATATACAGGCAATAAAAGAACAATGATGAACTGCAGCACATTGAGTGTCAGATATATTTGGAAATAACTGGACTTTTCAGAGAGGATGAAGTATGTCCTCAAAAGCAGACACAATGTTGAGTTTCAGGGCCTTTGGCAGCTCATTCCTTTACAAACATGAATAATTAAAGTAAAACGTCCCACAAGGAGACGAGTGCAGTGAGATAGACTGAACACTGAGTGGAGCTGTAAGTCCTGCAACTTTTTATCATGGGAGGGAAAACAGATTAGCAATAACACTCTTCTCTCATATGCCTCAGCTCCAAAATACAAACCCACATGTCACTACCTCTCTCTCTCTTTTTTCTATCTATCCCAGAGCACACAGCAATAAGCTTCATTGTGTTTGTGTGTCTGTGTGTGCATGCTGTAAGTGTGTACCTAGTGAGAGAGATGGCGTGACTGGTGGATCACAGGAAACAGGCTGAAGGCAGCAGGAGATGAGTTCACAGACGGGTTGAGGGAACACTGAGAAATGAGAGAGCAGCAGATGTATTTTCCCCCAAACAGCAGCACATAAAAGCACAACGTCAGCTTAGTCCATGCATTGTTTGTGTGTGTATATATATAAGGTCATTCTTAATGGACTCAGAGATCAGTGAGACCATTAGAGAAGATTAATATATTGTTTGCTTTAACCCCTGCCCAGATTATCATCACAACACGTTACTCCTCTCATCTTCCATCCGGCAAGGTTCAACATCCTGCATGTGTGTGTCCACACACACGTGAGTGCGCGCACGTGTGCACCTGTTATCCATCTGTGTAGTTGTGTGTCTGTTTCGCCTTACAAGCATGACATCATTTCCTGTCATCAAGGCCAAAGGTTGCTAAGCAACTTCACTTCTGCCGATTGTCAGAAAAGATGCTTTTCCGCTGGCTGACTGGCTCATAACCTAACTCTCTCTCTCTCTCTCTCTCTTATCCTGTCATAAATGTAGCGTCTGAGGAAGATGCTGGCTGTGTGTGCATGGTTGCCCATGCGTTTGTACGGACCACTGTGCATTTATGCTTCGCAAACACGGTACAGAAAAAGCTGAGAGAGAGAGAGAGAGAGAAAGGAGAGTGGGATGTGGAAATGTATTGTCTGACAGATTTCTCTGATTCCTAGAACTGATAAAAAGAATGAGTCAGTAATGTTAATGCACGGTAGAATCCCTCCAGTTGTTTGTCTAAAATACAGCAAAATATCTGAGCAGCCTATTATACTGCTGTTGAAAATGATGCTTGTCTTTGTTTTGTGACCCTCACCATAACTTTTTTATACATGAAATGAAAGTCTTACTGTGTTTTAGTAGGAATATAGTTAGGAAATAAGGAGGTAACAACTTTGTGTTAAAGAGGGACTACTAGAGAAATTACGCTAAGCATTTTTAAATTACAGAGTACAGATTCAATAATTGCAGAGTATGTTAAATGTTACAGGGTAATATGGCAGACACGTCATTTATGTCAATGAGGGTACTCTAAATATTTAAAACTCTCAGTATAATGGAATACAGCTCAACATCGCCACACATTTGAGCCTCCCAAAATGATCATACAGTTGAATCAACACCTCTCTAAAACATTTTCAACAAAAACTGAACATTATAACCTTCATGAAGGGAGGATTTATTGCAGGACTGTTGTAGATTGCATTAGTTTTAACTTGGTGTACCTAATAAACTGGCAACTGAGGTAATTAACAAGATGCTTGTGGTCCATGTGAGTCTGTGCTTAGGCGCAGCTACGCTTTGAGCTAACATGCCCACAATGACAATGCCAACATGCTGATGTTCATCAGGTACCACATCAACATTTTCTAATTAGCACTAAACACAAAGTACAGCTGAGGCTGATGAGAATGTCATTAGATTTGCAGGTATTTGATAAAAAAATTAAAAACTTTGGACAAGCATTAAAATGTTGATGTGATGATGGCGCTAGATGAAAAGTTCAGGGATCACCAACGTTATTACAATTCATCCTGAGGAGAACATGAATGTCTGAACCAAATGTCATGGTAATCCGTCCAATAGTTGTTGAGACATTTCACCTGAAACCACAAATGTCAATGTCATGGTGGCACAAGAGGAAACATCTGGCTATCGCTAAAGTCATAAAGGTTATTTTGTCAGGGCACAATGAATATCTGTATAAAATATAATGAGAATCCGCCCAATGTTTCAGTCTTGACAAAAAGTGGTGGACCGACAGACCAACATCGCCATCCATAAACACCACATGACACACAAGAGTGAAATAGTATTAAACATCTCATATTTAAAAACTTATTACAGTGTACAGATTTGTGCTAGTAATTTTAATCTAAATAGGCCAATATCAAAACTAATTCCTCAGAATATTATTGACACCCTGTTTTTCCTACACTTCCTGTTGATCTTTGGTATGTACCCTGTAATTATTTAATATGTGCCAGATACTTTAAAAAGTGCTTACGGTGTCATTTAGAGCTGCACTGATTAATCTGTTAGTTGTCAACTATTAAATTAATCGCCAACTATTTTGATAATCGATTACAGTTTGAGTAATTTTTTAAAGAAAAAAAGTCTAAATTCTCTGATTCCAGCTTCTTAAATGTGAATATTTTCGGGTTTCTTTACTCCTCTTTGACAGTAAACTGAATATCTTTGAGTTGTGGACAAAACAAGACATTTGAGGACGTCATCTTGGGCTTTGGGAAACAGTGACTGACATTTTTCATCATTTTCTGACATTTTATATAGAGATGTTCCGATACCATTTTTTCCTTCCCGATACTTAAACTTGCGGTATCGGCCGATACTGAGTACTGATCCGATACCGGTGTGATAAAAAAAAAATATATAGTTATTATTATTATTATTATTTAACAGCTGTTTACTGGCTGTACTGACCATGGATGGATGTGATATAATTACTATCTTTGTTGTATGGCCTGGCTCAGGATAAACCCCCCAGGTTAAACATGAACAAATACATACAGTTTTACTTGTTGGATTTTCCGCTGTGAAATATCGCCAAACGGCTGACATTTTCCTCGCTGTGACTACCGTTATGCTCTCCACTAGTACTGCGCTGTTGTTGTTTGCTATCGTCACATGACAAACTACCTGCAATCAGTTCTTCTTTGCTGCTCTAAAACAGTAGTTGCCAGTGGCAGCCATGATACATCCAGGGCTACAGCACTGTGAAGGCTACTGTTTTGGAGCGGCAAAGAAGAATTGATTTCCAGTTAAACAATTTTTTTCAGGGTTGATAAATGATGGTATTGAATTGCTGCATAGACTCGCATACTCGCCGATGCCCGAAACCGAATTTTGGGCAGTATCGGAAGCATTTCCGATACTGATATCGGTATCAAAACAACTCTAATTTTATAGACCAAACAACTAATCAATTAATCGAGAAAATAATCAACAGATTAATCAACAATGAAAATAATCGTTAGCTGCAGCTCTAGTGTCATTTCTTTCTAGGTCCCCCCTAAATGCAAATTTGTAACTTCCCCCTGTTTCCTGTGCTTCACCCACGAGGTACCCATACATTTTATTGATAACCTACATGAACAAAATATTTACACTGTGATTTGTGCGCTGTAACGTTAAGATACACCACAAATACTTACAACTGTGTAAATAAGACTCAGAGGCAGAAAAGACAGTTTTACAGAGACAGATAATTACTGTTGTCTCCTTTGTCCCCCTGCTCTGAAAACTGAAACTTTAAGAAGCTGACATTGACACCGCTGACCATACAGTGTGTGTGTGTGTGTGCGTGCATGCTCTGTTAACCACTTCATGTACTTCCTCTACTGTAACCAGGTCAAGTAGAGTAGCAGGCAGGCTCAGTGTCACACTGCTCATGTGTTTCTGCACATGTGAGCATGTACAGTATGTGTGCTTTGAATCAGGATGTGCCCTCAGGTGGTTGTCATGGTAATTTCGATGATTGATCAGGATTATTGATCTGTAATCGAATTCCCACAGTGTGTGTATGCGTATTTGCGACAATGGCAAGGAATATAACACTTCCCCGTATATAATGTTATGTGATGGTCACCATGGAAACACACCCAAGGGGCGCCTACCACACACTGATAATAATGTTTGGCCTAGATACTCATCCTCGACCGATAACAGGGAATGTATTTCTGCCCGTATGTGTGTGTGTGTTTCAGTGACTAATGTAAACCATCACTTGAACACACCACAGTGACGGAGCTGGAGTAAAAAATGCATGAAATGATTCTGTGGAGCAGAAAGAGTCTTGCATGAGTTACACGAGACAGTAAGTGTGAGAAGGATGAGATGAGCTGGAAGGAGAGGGGAAACGAATGGGAGTGGGAGTGGAAACACACAGCCAGGGAGACCCAATAACAACAGATTACTACCAACACACACACACACACACACACACACAAACACAGAGGCTTCCAACAATGCTCATCAGTTTTCTTCTCGGGGAGAGCAAGATGTTAGCCGTAGAGGTCTGTGTGTGTTTGTGTGGTTGAATGTGTCCTAGATCCTTTAACTGTTTTGTAGAAATACACTAAATGTTTGATGTATGCTGCTGCTGTAACAGTTATGAGAGCTGCGAGGAGTCTTGTCGGATCGTGGGCGTTGATTGGGTATTGCACGGTGTTTCCCTACTCTGAGTGAAAATATTATCTTAGTTTCTAGCCACACTAGTGGAGAATCCGTCAGTCAGTAAATACAACACTTTGGGCCAGAGCGAATATATATCCACAGTTTGGTGCAGACATTTGGCAATCAGATTGACTAAGGTGATCCCCTGACTTCATATCTAGAGCCTTCCACAGATAACAATATCCACTTAAGATAACATGAAATAGATAAGATAGAACTTTATTTATCCAGAGGGAAATTGTTGTGCAACAGTTGCAGCACAAAGTAGGAAAGAGCACAAATATAAAATATCACTAGAGGTGCAAGTATAGAATATCAGTAACAGATATTAACAAGGTTAGTGGTAGGGTTACTTTTTGGTGAGTTGCATATTATGAACTTGAAATGGTATACATTTACGTAGCTACGTATTATGGGCTGTCAAAGCGATAATAACGTGTTAACGCAAATTTGATTTAACGCCACTAATTTCTTTAATGCATTAACGCAACTTGTTATTTTTATGTTGTAGCGGGTTCAGTTTTAAGGCTAGAGTGAAGATACTGGTATCATATAAAACTAGAAAACCCAAGAAATCCATTGGTACCAACCAAAAACAACATAAAGTGACAAAGCAATGTGTTGGGCCACCATGAGCCTCCAGAACAGCTTAGCTGTTCCTTGGCAAAGATGCACAAGTCTCTGAAACTGTACTGGTGGAATGAACACCATTCTTCTAAAAGATATCCCCTCATTTAGTGTTTTAATGATGGTGGTGGAGAGCAAAATCCTTCTCATACTCACTAAACAAATTAGTGACCCCTTGTGCCCTGCAAGGAAGCATCTGCATTTTTTATGTTTCTCCACTCTTTGTCACCTGACAGTACTGTAAACAAATGACTGCATTTCCATCAGCCTTAGTTCTAAATTAAAGGTGCAGTGTTCAGGGTTCAAGGTTCTTTATTTGTCATTTGTCAATTCCAGCAAAGCAGTCATTGGCAATGAAAATCTTTGGTCTCAGGTTCCTTCAACAATGCTCATAAATATGTATATATAAAAGGGAAAATCACACACGTAAATGCAAAAGCAAATATAAAATAGTAATGTAAATGTAAATTTGTAATTTTGTTGACGACTGTATTTCGGATGGGAAAACTGAATGTAAACAGGATGTGGTATACTGTATACGCATGATGAGAAGTAATAGGCTATATCTACACACAGAGAGGTGTAGGATTTGGAGGCATCTAGTGGTGAGGTTACAGATGGCACTGAAACTTGGAAACGTGTGTCAAGCGTGTAGGAGAACTATGGTGGCCGTCGCGAAAATGTGAATAGCCCTATCTGTGACTCAGTGGTTTGTCCGTTCAGGGCTACATGGCGGCCGGCTCTGTGAAGAGGACTCGCTTCGTATGTAGATATAAACGTCTCATTCTAATGTAACGAAAACACAACAATTCTTTTTTTCAGGTGATTATACACTAAAGAAAACATACTTATATTATATTCCATTTCTGCCAATAGCTCCCCCTAAATGCTACACACTGGTCCATGTTAGCATGATAAATAACTTAAACTTATAAACTTTGCCTAAGTACAGCTAAGGCTGCAAATGCATATTGAAGGACATGCAGCAAATTTTTAGCTGAAGTGTTTTAACAGTATGTGTTTATTTGCCCCAAACAGCCAAAGTACCAGATGTACAGACGTTAGCTAACTAGCAACACACGCAGCAACCATGTACATGGAGTGGGTCTTTTTGGGTGACGATCTCAAAACTCAACATGAACTTCAGGTATTTCTGTGAATTTCCTTCAGCCTCTCTCCCTTTCTCTGACCTCTTGTATCTGTACAGTAATTAGGATAAGTATGAATTTTTGACTTCATATGCCTCCTTTAAAATCTGCTTCACGTTCAGTCGGAACACACCATGACAAATCTCAAGCTGAGCCTGACAAGCAGCGTCTGAAATGTCCGATAATGTCCACTGCACAGAGGATAACCCTTTTTTGATTTAGGTAACAACATGGCTTTACCCTCCAGCACAGCAATTTTCTTTTTGCCCCGCTAGTAAGGCCTAAGAATAGTAAAGTTGTCTGTCTATTTTTAATGCTTCCAAATTTGTTTTCGAGCGTGTAATGAGCACTATAGCCTCTCACAGCTGCCACTGAGGGACTCTTGTTGAGTGTAAACATCAAACAAAACACCCCCAGAAAATTATTTGGAGGCCAGATGTAGATATTAAAAAATTAGCAGGAGAGCATTTAAGACTAGTGCTCCCTGTAAGCTGTTTGCTCAGACTTACTGCACTGTAGCTCTAATATTAGTTCCCAAAGTGGGATCCAGGGACTGCCAGGGGGCCTTCAGGGAATTGAACAGCGCCCCTGGTAAAATGAGCAGTAGTTGAGTTTCTGTCTATTTTAAGACGTGAAAGATGCCTATTCTGCTTTTTCACTCTGCCTTGTTGGTATCACCTCAGTTTCACCTAAAATATACCTGCTTTTTCTTTGATGAGCATCATCAAGAAACACGTTATTTATAACATATGGATATAAATTAAGTGAAGCTAATTGTGGGCAATGCTGGAAAGTAACGATTTACTACAATTTTGGAAGTACTTTACTTGAGTCTTTCCATTTCATGCCACGTTATACCTCTACTCTACCTACTACTTACATTTCAGAGGGACATTTTACTTTTTACTACTTAATTTAGGCCTATTTGACATCCATAGTTACGAGCTACTTTTCAGATTACAATTTTAACCCAAAACATATGATCAGTTTATAAAATATTATACAGTGTGAAACCACCTAACAATAAATCCACCTTGACCAGCTATATGTCATTAAGATACTGATGACAGAATGCCCCAGTAATAATAAAAAAAACATAATATGTATAAAAAAAACCTTATTAAAGGGGCTATTCTGCATAATGAGTATATTTATTTTTGATACTTTTGGTACATTTTGCAAATAAAAAATCCTTGCACGTTTACTGCAATACGTAAAATTTTGAATGCAGAAATTTAACTTTGTAATGGAGTATTTTACATTATGGTATTGCTACTTTTACTTGAGTAAAGGATCTGGATACTTCTTCCACCACTATTATATAAAGATAATTATACAGTACAGTATCGGTCAGTAATTCCTTGTACTTTGAAACCTGATGTAGCACAAGATGATTTCTAGGTATTTTACTTTTTACTCCTAAATGTAGGCCTATGTGATATCTATAGTGCTTTTCAGGTTACAATTTTGACATAAAACATATGATCAGTTTATAAAACATAAAATATTATATGGTGTGATAGATTAAACCACCTAACAATACATCTACCTTGACCCAATACATCATTACAATACTGATAACATGTGAATGTCCCAGTAATAAAACAGAAACATAATAAAAATGTATATAAAACCTTATTAAAGGGGCTATTCTGCATAATGAGTACTTTTACTTTTGATGATTTTGGTACATTTTGCTGATGAAAATATTTGCACTTTTACTGCACTATGTAGAAATTTTAATGGAGGACTTTAACTTTGTAATGGAATATTTTTACTTTATGGTATTGCTACTTTTATTTAAAGGTCCCATATTATAAAAAAAGTGAGATTTTCACGTTTTTTTATTATAAAGCAGGCTTAAGTCATATATAAATACTGTGAAAGTATCGAAACACTCAATCCACAGGGAAATACACACAGCCCGTATTCAGAAACTCTGCATTTGAAACAAGCTGTCAGGATTTCTGTCCATTTGTGATGTCACGAATAAACAATATTTAGATCCTTGACACAATTTTAAACGTAAACATTCTAAATTTGTCCCAGTTTATTCCTGGTTGCAGTGTATGTGAATGTCATCAGCTGACAGGAAATACACATGGACCCAAGCTGTTGCCAACGCAATTCTGTTGCAATTCTGTTGCAATTCTGTTGCAATTCCGTCAAAATGCACTAAAACGGAGCGTTTCAGACAGAGGGTAAATACAGGCATATTCAGGCTGACAGTATGAGGAAAATAAAGTGTTTTTTTAACATTAAAGCATGTAAACATGTTCTAGTAGAAACACAAAATAAAAGTATGAACCTGAAAATGAGCACAATATGGGACCTTTAAAGGTGCAATTGATAACATTGATAACATGCAGCCACTAGTTGTCACAGTCTCCCTCCTCCGCTCCCTTGCATTCCCTCTAGAAGTGGGAACCGAACGTCAGATATATCTTCCACAGAGATGAACAAAACATTAATTTTGGACCCGTCAACATTTTTTTAATGATTAATTCACAGTTATTTTCACTAATAACTCTGTGGATTTTTTTTTTATTATTATTATTTGTCTACATTAAAATGTTATCAATGACACCTTTAAGTACAAGATCTGGATACTTCTTCCACCATTATTAGTCTATATAAATAATAATTATACAGTACAGTATCGGTCAGTAATTCCTTGTACTTTGAAACCTGATGTAGCATAAGATGATTTCAAGGTATTGTGTTGGAGCTCTGCCACATCTTTGGGTTTAGTGAATCGAGCTGAGTGTGGAGCATCATCCCCTCTCTCTCCCTGTCCGGTATGCTGGCTGCCTGGTGAGATAGCCAGCAGGCAGAGACAGACAGAGGGATATTGGGATGGGGTGCACCATGAGGAGGAGGAGAGGGGACCAGTCACATGCTCAGTGTCAAGTTATCCTGCATTAAGAATAAAGCTCTCCAGCCAAAACTTTCAAAATAAAACAGTTATTGGAGTATATTATTATTGGAGCATATTATTATAATTATTATTATTTTTTTTTAATTCACTCACCATTAATGAGTCGGTTCCACACAGGATGGAAGCAGTGAAATGGCAATAAAATACAAGACCCAACAACAATTAAAACAAATCAAAAAAGTTAACATGAAATTAAATAAATTACCTGATAAATAGTTGGTTTCTTGATGGTAAACATCTTCTTGTGTTTCTGTTAATATTCTAAAACAATAATTAATAATATAAAACGGGTCATCCAAGTGGAACTGTAACTTGTTCACTTTTAGCATAGGGCCTAGCCTAGCAGCTAGCTAATTATCTGGTTGCCATGGGAACAAATTGCTCTGCTTCTAAAGGTTTTGTTTGCCATTTATATTTTCCAAGAAAAAAAAAAAGGTGGAATTTTTTTATTCACAATTTACTGTGTTTTCTAATGTCTTAATGAAAGCTGAGAGAAAAGCCCAAAGAATAAACATATGGGAGGCTATTCAACAAGGAACTATTTCCTAGTAGACTTTCTAGCTAATTATGCAAAAACTAGCCCAAAAACTCACCTGTTGTAACAACTCCACATTTGCATCAAGTACAACCTACAAGGTAAGTTGTACTATTTTTTTTTTTAACTAATATTTGATCAAACTATTACTAATAGAGATTTTGTTTGCAGCAGCCATTTATAATTTCCTAGGGAAAAAAAAGGTGGATTTTTTTTTATTCACAATTTACTATGTTTTCTAATGTATAAATGAAAGCTGAGAGAAAAGCCCAAAGAATAAACATATGGAAAGCTATTCAACGAGGAACTGTTTCCTAGTAGACTTTCTAGCTAATTATGCAAAAACTCACCTGTTGTAACAACTCCACATTTGCATCAAGCACAACCTACAAGGTAAGTTGTACTATTTTTTTTTAACTAATATTTGATCAAACTATCCATATTTCTCAAGACTGTGTGTAGCTTCCGGGACTAGACTGCCTTATTGTGAAGGTAAAACCCGAGTATGTCCGGTGTGCCTCTGTGTGTCTGGCTTGATGCTCCTCTCCTCTCCTCCTCCTCTCCTCTCCTCCCTCGTGCGCCTGAACTCCGGTACCTGAACACTGCAGAGCGCGTCCAGCGGCTGAGGAGACGCAGACGCATGTTGAAGCCGCCTAGTGACATTTAACTTTACTTTTTTCCTTTTATTAAAACTTCTGCGCCACATTCTTCTAAATTTCCCCCCCTCTTTACCCCTTATCCTTCCGAGTCCCGACTGAAGGGACTGAGTTTGGATACCGGCAGCAGGAGGTGCTTAGAGGAGGCAGAGGACCGGAGGACCGGAGGACCAGCGGGCTGCTCTCACATGGAGCACCGGGGCTCCCGGAGCTCAGGGCGGACTCTGACTCAGGCGGACCCGGAGTGAATGGAGCTGGTGGATGGACGCTGCTCCACGGTAAGGACGGCTGACAAAGTTTTTGGTATTTGTGCTATATAATATACTTTTTTTTCTTTTTTTTGCTCTCCTGTCCTGTCCTGCTTGGTGGATGCCAGTGGCACAATAAGAAAATGTCCAGATATCCTATGATGTCGCTCTTTGTCAATGGCGGTGTGTGTCTTCCACAAAAAAGGAAGAAATTAAGATCTCATATAGGCAAAGTGTGGTACAATATAAGTTAGTGACCTCATCCTACTTTATGTTAAATATATATATTTTACATATCACAGAAAAGGATGAGACTGATTTTGAGATGCTTGTTTTTTTCTAATTATACAGTTTATTATAAGGATTCATAAGACTGTTTTTCGTTTGAGTGTAATGCCATATTCTCATATAGGCAAAGTGTGGTACTATATAAGTTATAGTGACCTCATCGTACTTTATGTTAGGCTTTTATATATTTTACATATCACAAAAAAAGGACGAGACTGATTTTTGAGATGCTTGGTTTTATCTAATTGTACAGTTTATTATAAGGATTCATTAGACTGTTTTGTCGTTGGAGTGTAATGCTGGGAGATGCTGTAAGCCTCATAGATGTCGTCGGTCGGATATATGATACTGGTTGGCCTTCAGGAGGATGTATATATCACTCTATAAGGGTGAGACGAAAATGTTTGAATTTATAGTTATTTTGTTGTTTTTGCCCTGGTTTTATTGAGCATGATGCTGTAAGTTCTTAATTGGTAAAATGTTTAGGCAATTAAACATTTGTGATGAGTGCTCACTGCTCTGTGGGAATATAAAACTTAATGTGTTTCAGAGGTCTTTAGAGGTGTGAATATGTTTTGTTCTGGTGACTGGTTGAGATGATGATTTAATTTCCACATGGCCTGGCTGTTAGAAAGGGAGGCTCATAATGAGTTTTAAAGTGTTTTGAAAGGACTCATCAGCAGGTTTTTTAACTGTGCAGAAGAACGGCTGTCTTTTTTTTCCCAATAGTTGATTGATGTCCATCCATCAGCCACTATTGAATCACAACTAAAAGCCTTAAACTGTGCGGCCCTGGACTCCTCACACAATCTAGGCGACGTGCCCATAATGAAAATACACAGGAAAGGAGGATACTGGCAGATTCAATCTCATTATTTTCATCAAAGGCACACACACAGAAACACTCCTCTCTGCACTGCATGTGAACTTGCATTCCAGCTTGTCCTGTCACACTGTAGACAGAGTATATGCCTGCACAGACTCGTGGTTGGCCCAGACTTCTATTGTTCTGATTCTTCTTTATGCTTGCTCTCCAAATAATCCAGCCCTTGCTCCAACTTAATAACAAATTGGTAGCTTTGGAATAAATTTGCCAGAATCTCAGGGGATCAATAAAGCAAAGGAATGAGCACGCGGTGGACCAGAGTGAGACTATGTGGACTGTGTCACATGCTCCAACTCCCATCTTTTCCTGCCAAACTCCACCGCATACTGCCCAATAAAGCAGAAAATGTGATGCAATTTAAAACAAGAGATGAAAAGCCAAGAAACGAATCCGCTCTTGTGATCAAGCTCTTTAATATAAATTGAGATTATCATTCAATTTGACATATCCTACATGATATTCCAATGCTCCAGGAAATTCCAGTCAGTACTTATAAAAATGAACCACAGGCAGCTGTAGCTAGGCAGTGTCACTGCAATTCATGAGATTTTATGATAAATTATCGCTCAAGGAAAAATCTAAACTCTGAGAGCTATAAGTAACACTAATCATCATGAGTGGAAATTGATTGTAAATAAAAAAAAAAACACACTCTACATAGAAATATGAAAAGGCCGTCTAAGCTACTTTCTCTCTGTATGTCCAGATTGTTTAAAGCCAGTCTGGATTAAAAGCATCAGCAGTAATGGCCTGTTGTCATCACTGAATTGTACAGCTGTAGGATTATAATGAAGGGGTCTAAGTGCTTCCTGTTGTCTACGCTGAATCTGTGTTTGCACCTTGGCTCACGTCTATTAGTTTGTTCCGTTTAGGTTTTTTGTAGATTTATGTTTCCTGTACAGGGCTGCTTGCTGTGATTCTTCTCCTGAAGGTCGATATTGTTTCAGAGAAAAACAGAGAAGGATCTTTTTTTTTTTTTCTATGCTTCTTCGCCAGAGGGTAAAGGGTCTAGTACAGGATGGCAGGCTTGACAGTCAGCGCAGTTCCGGTTTGTTTTGAGGAGCTGCAGTGCCTGCCACAAGGCAACACACACACACGCAGTCGCACTGACACACACACACACACACACATGCATCCATATGTTGTCGTGTCCTGAACAGTTTGCCGGCGCCCCTCTTTTAGGTTCAGGCTGTTCACAGCACGGCCATGACGGGCACCCAGGATCCAGACCTGCATGAGCAGCACAGAGGACCAACGCAGGAGGAAGGGGATGAGGAGGAGGAGGGGGAGAAGGTGCATGTGTCAGTTGAGGGAGAGGAGAAGGGGGAGGAAGAAGAGGAGGAAGAGGAGGAGGAGGAGGAGGAGGAGGAGGAAAAGGAGGAGCTGCCGTACCCCGCTCTAGCACCAGTGGTTCTTTTGGCTCTGACCCAAACCACCCCTCCCCGCTCCTGGTGCCTTCGAGCTGTCTGCCACCCATATCCTTCACCGCCTGGAGTGCACCTGAAGCACTGCGAACATGTGTGTGTTTCTGTGAATGTGTTTATAATGTGAGAGAGAAATTGTCTGTTTGCGTTTCAGCTCTGTACTTTCTCAAAGCCGTTGTACCTACAAGGCACCAAGCACTGAGATGTTTACTTTAGGTTTAAACACAAGGGAGACGGGAGGAAGGTCAGTATTGTACATGTCCATGTGTGTGTGTGAGTGTGAGTGTGAGTGTGTGTGTGTGTTTGGAAGACCTCAGGTATTTCCTTGGACCCATTAGTTGTGGGAAAAGATGGGTAACATTTTTCCCTGATTGGAGGTTTCCATAGTTACAAGCCCTAATGAATCTCCAGGGTTACAGTCGCCTGTCAGTAGCATTGTTACCGGCCTCCATTTATACAGCAGAAGGAGTCACAAATAGTGAGAACTCACGTCACCTCCCGAACCTCTCTCTGCTTCTGTCTTCATCGTCTCACCTCCCATTCCCCTCCCTGTCTCTCACTCTCTGTCTCAACCTCTCTCTCTCTCCATTTCTGCTGATGACGTGAAGGTGCGAGTGTGTAGTTATCAGCGCTGTAGTGTGTGTGTGTGTGTGTGAGCAGCTATGAATACTCCGAAGCAGGCATAAACGTCAGCAACACCTCAGGGATTTGTCAAGGCTTTCCAAATTGAATATTTTCCACTGCTTATGACTCTATGTGTGCGTGCCAATGTGTGTGTATTCCTCTGCTTGGACGTGCGCGTGCCGTTGTGCGCTTGTCTGCGGGTATTTGCCACTGTCAGCACTCTGTGTACTCTATAAAATATAAATACATAATTGCTGAATAAATAAAATGAACACCAAGAGGAAAAGAGAAAAAAAACTACAAATGCCATCAACAAAACTCCTCTGTAGCCTGCTGGGCTGTTACCATGGTCGCATCCCAGATTATTGTACGCTCACTGTGTCAGCACTAACTTGCTGGACACACTTACAAACACACACACTCTCACAATCATACACACACATACAGGCGAGCACGCACACACACACACACACACACACAGAAGCATGTGAATGCCCTCACACAAACGAGGGAATCTCCCATGGAGAGGCTCTTTAGAGGAATCACCTGGTTGCTTGGCAACAGCGTAGCTCTGCCCCGACGGCCCGGTTACTTCCGATTGCAGTATTTGTTTGTTTTTTGTGTGTGTTTGCGTGTCTGTCAGTCATCCTTTCCGTTTGCGTGTCCATACAGCACGGCTACTGGCATGTGTCCCATTTTATGTTTATTCATATATATTTCTATACTTTATTCTTACAGTGTGTGTGTGCCTGTGTGTGTGTCTATGTGTGTGTGTGAGTGATCTGCGGGGGAAGTAATGTGGGTGGACGTTGTCGGCAGGGACATTAATGTGAGCTCACTGGGAGGGGGGCAGTCCCCAAGAGCTGCAAGTCCCATTTTTTCCCTGAAGTGACCCCTCCTTCCTTTCTGCCTCTTTTTTTGCACTCAGTACATATTACAAATTAATTTCCTATCTCCTGTCCTTCCATTTCCTCCCCCTTAGAAACACAGTCATCCCTCCTTTGTGCCATGTTTACAACATACTGTACATCTCTCTCCACCCTACAGCACATCCAACAAATTTATTTGGAACCAAAACAAGATTGGCTTTTGCTATTATATAACATACTGTTGTATTCCTTCAAAGCTACACTGATTTCTGTCATTTCCTGTTTCTTTGGGAGGAGGAGACGTTGTGTGAAGTGCGGAACAAGGCGCCTACTTTGTGAAGTGCTGAGCTTTTCCATGCAACATATGACACACATAGAAACATGCACATACATGTGGGGAAGTGCATAGGCAAGCACACACACACACACACACACACACACACACGCACACTGGACATAACTTATTCAGCAGTGCATGAAACATTCAGAGCATTTCCTTTTGTTTAAAGATGAGAAAAGCTGTATCTGTCACTCCTATACAAGTACCTTTCTCTGCCTGCCTTTCTTCTTCTGCGCTCTGTCTCTTTTCTTCTTTCTCTCATCCCCCTTTACTCAATATCAATCCCCTGCCCTTCTATTTATCTCTCTCTTTTCCTCTTTCTAAACTGCCTCTTAATTGGGTTGAGGTGTGTGTGTGTGTAAGGGGGAGGAGGGTGATAGGGAGACAACGATGGATAGGAGGAGGTCTTACTCAAAGTAGGGTGAGCTGTCATTTCAGCCAATTAACATGATTCCTGCAAGTGTTTCCATGGTTACCAGCTGTCACACTCTAAGGGGGTGGAGCCAGAGGATTTGACAACTTGACAGTAACTTAACTTGGACCACCTTCATTTCAGAGACTCTCTCCCTCTCTCTCTCTCTTCCACACACACGCACACACACACACACACACACACACACACACACACTGGGGACACACACACACTGGACACACACACACACACACACACACACACTGGACACGGCAGGCTTTGAGCATAACTAGGTTACGTTTAATCAAGTCTGTGTGAGGATACCAGCGTGAAAGCAAAGTGCATGAGGAAACGAGTGAGCAGGTTGCTCATTCATACACAGTAGTTCACATTTGAGGATTTCCACCCAAACCACATTTTTTAGATCAATTCTACTTTCTAGTAAGGCACCCTTTATTGGGTTTATAATTTGTATTTATTTATGGTTAATAAGTCATTTACCAATGCATTATAGGTAGGGCTGTCAATCGATTAAAATATTTAATCGTGATTAATCGCAATTAATTGCAAATCAATCGCAATTTTGTTCAAAATGTACCTTAAAAGGAAATTTGTCAAGTATTTGATATGCTTATCAACATGGAAGTGGACAAATATGCTTGTTTTATGCAGATGTATGTATATATTTATTATTGGAAATCAATTGACAACACAAAACAATGACAAATATTGTCCAGAAACCCTCACAGGTACTGCATTTAGCATAAAGAATATGCTCAAATCATAACATGGCAAACTCAAGCCCAACAGGCAACAACAGCTGTCAGTGTGTCAGTGTGCTGACTTGACAATGACTTGCCCCAAACTGCATGTGATTATCATAAAGTGGGCATGTCTGTAAAGGGGAGACTCGTGGGTACCCATAGAACCCATTTTCATTCACATACTGTATCTAGAGGTCAGAGGTCAAGGGACCCCTTTGAAAATGGCCATGACAGTTTTTCATCGCCAAAATTTTAGCTTAAGTTTGGAGTATAACATGGGTGGTAACAATGGATTTCTTAGGTTTTCTAGTTTCATATGATGCCAGTATCTTCACTAGCTTTAAAACTGAGCTACAACCTCCGAAAGATCAATTGTGTTAATGCGTTAAAGAAATTAGTGGCGTTAAAACATTTTTGCCTTAACGCTTTATTATCGCGTTAACATTAACAGCCCTAACTATAGGTCAGTTGTGTCATTAGTAAAAACAACTTTTTGGTTGCCAGGTAGTGAAAAATCCCTGTAGCTAGTGTTGAGCCTCCTCCAGCATTACACTGGCTTTGTTTTTTTTGTAAGATAACTCTTAAATTCATCAGGAGGACCCCTATTATGACATACCAATACAACAACTGCAGACTTGATGGTTTATAAGAAATTGACAAACTTGTGACACTTTATCGACCAAATATTACCAATTAAACCAAATCATTGGCTATCGGTCTGACGGTGATTTAGCCTCTGGGGGCAACGGCCAATATTTCTGGGATTCCTGTGTAGCTAGCGGATATCCGCTGTTGAGAGACGACGTCTATGACCGCATTGTTTCACAAGTAGCCAGTTTACAAGCTAATTTTAAACCAATAAAAAGTAAAATCATCATCAGACGGCAGCCGATGGGTTCCGAGATTGCATTTCAGCCAATGCTTTCCGTCTCTTTTGCTCTCCACATGGACTGTTTACCTTCATGCAACCAAAGCCCAACGTGATTGGTCAATACTACTCGTACTACAAGCAGAAAATTTCCTGTTGCCAGATTCTACGTTCATATCCATAATCCGTTTACAGAAATGAATGACTTATGACTAATGTTTGTAACTGCATTTACGTGTTGTCTAAAATCATGTCTGCAATTATAAATGTGAGTAGCCCAAGTCTTTCTTTAAATCCAATGTATGTATTCTGATTTTGTGTCTGCGTAAGACACACAAAACACAATCAGAATCAAATATATAAACAGAACTTTATAAAAAAGAAATTATAAATTATAACATATTAATGATATAAAAGCAAAAGCAACAATATATATTAATAGTAAAGTCCATCAAGTTCGTAAATGAAACCCTCATCTTTCTGAAATCCTTAGGTTTTCCCTTTATTAAAAATGTTCATTTTCCCATAGAAACCCGGCTTGATAGACCATTTTACCAAGTATCTGACAAATTAAAGTTTCAACCTGATGATTGTGCTAGATGAAAAGTCAGACGATCGCCAAAATCATTAGGATACATCCTCTGGGTGCCATGAATATATGTACCAAATTGCATGGCAGTCCATCCAGCAGTTGTTGAAATATTTCAGTCTGGATCAAAGTGGTGGACCAATCAACTGACATTGCCACCCATAGAGCCATGCCGCTAGCATGGCCAGTGAAAATATAACATCTGTTATAAGAAGTCATTAATAAGGACTCACAGGTTTCTCCATCTGTAATAATCCAGCAGGTCCGCAATTATAAATGTTACTAAAGCCATGTTTCCACCGCATGGTACGGCTCTGCTTGACACGACTCACTTTTGGTACCAAGTCTTTTTCTCTAGCTGTGTTTCTATTGCAGATATTACCCCCTCAGTGTAGGCGCAATTCTCAGCTGATCGCCGTAGCGGCGGCGCATGAAGCTGCCGTGACATCATCTTCAACGGGACCCTCGCTGAATCATTTTACCGGCAACCAAACAGAGAAACGTCTCCAATTGTACGGCATAGTGCACGGTGTAGTTTTGCGAGCTGCCATTTTTTAAAATCTGGGTTGAGTGAATTAAAAATTGCGGTCACTATTGACGACAGCTTGGCTGTTTAAATATCACGGGTTTTGTGCCAGTTTGTGCAGGATATCCCATGTCGCGCTAGTTACGATTCTCTCTGAACAATCAGTGGTCGGCTCAGCTCGCTTGGAGCCTAGACTGAGGTTGTACCAAAAACGGAGTGGTTCTATTGGTACCATCCACAACTTTTGCTAATGGAAAAGCAAAAATAACCCCTCTAATGTGTAACGAACTGAACTGAACTGGACTTCTTGGTGGAAACGTGCCCTAAGTCATTAGTGAATGGACTTTACAACTATCCATCAAGTAAATGTTAATAAGCTGGTAATAAATGGCTTTTGGTCCTCATTGTCTACAGAGCTTTTTCAGAAGGTGAGTGGACAAATGGTCCACTGGAAAAGTCTTCCTAATGAATTTAAGAGTTAGGTAAAAAGACAAAACAAGTGTCATGCTGGAGGAGGATATACATCAGCCAAATGGATTTTTACAACCTGGCAGCCCAGAAGTTGTTCCTCATAATGGGTTATGTCTGATATATAAAACTGTGAAAGTTACAACTTCTAACCTTTTATGAAGGGTGCCACACTGGAAAATCTAAAACCTCCTCAGGCAAAAAAGTGTGGCCATATATTCTGTGTGTATCCAGATGGCCAGTGTGTCCCTATGGATGATCCTTTTAAGTTAATGAACATTGCATATGAAAATGTTCCCACACGCTGGCCTTGGCATGTGTAGCCCAGCCAAGGGTGGAGAATGATGCCAGAAAGATCAGGGTGATGTGATCTGATTTGATTTATAATGTCTGCCTGACCTTTATTACCTGTGTTGGCACTCAAGGAGAGAGAGATGGAGTGGGGGAGAGCACGAGAGACAAGGAGGAGGAGGTGGTGGTGGTTTTTGGAAAGGGAGGAAGAACAAGAAAATTAGACAATTAGGGAGAGAGGACAAAGACTGGAAGCCACGTAACATTTTCAGTTGTTTACCTTTAAAAACTCGTATCGCCAGGGTCTTAACTTCTCTCATAACGCTGTGCAACTGTGCTTTTTTCACTTACGCAAGAAGCGATTTTTCCTCATCTCATAATTCCCCTTGTTTCTTGCCCCCTCTTTTTCTCTCCTCCACCTCTGCCTTACTGTATTTACATCTCTATTTCTCACCCCGTCCGTCTCCGTGCCTCTCCATCTCTCTGACAATGTTAATTATTAAGTGTAGTTGTAGTTTATCTGTTGGCTGAGACTCAGGTTTCTGACAGAGAGACTAAAGCTCTACTACCCAAGGGCAGTCATATGTGGAGATGTGTAGAAACGGACGGGGAGGGCGGTTCGTAGAGAAAGGGGAGCGTATGTGCACGGGAGAGGAGAGGGAGAGGCACAAAAGATATGCAAGAAATGATACGGAATGAAGATGGGAAATTATACCGCACTATATAAAGGAAGGGGGATAGACAGGGAGCAGGAGGAGCAAAGCAAAAAGAAAAATAATTGGGCCAAAGAGAGGGGGAAAAGGGCTGTAGAGGAAAATGAAATAAGATAGAGCGAAAGGTTGAGTGTGAGAGTAGATAAAGGAAAAGCAAAGAAGCAGAGGGACAGAGGAAAGGACGTTCCCGCTGTGTTTCATCACTGATGTTGAATGATGGACCAACGGTGGAAATACTCCCATCTCATCCATCACTCACACCTTGACCCTGCCCCGTCCCTTGTTTTAACTATGCGTGCGTGTGTCTGTGTGTGTCTGATGGACACTCAGGGTTATGTAAGATGCTGTAAATGACCCTCCTCAGCAGCATTGAGGAAATGAAGGATGGAGTTGCGCTGAAGGACATCATTTTCTATTGTGTATGTGTGTTTATGTGTGTTTATGTGTGCGCATTAATTGTGTTGTGTTCCAGTCCAGACAGGATGCAAGCGGATTGTGAAACTCAGAAGTCAGTTCCCACGGTGAGATGGGGGTTCCCATGGCAACCACAGCAAAGGGAGGACACTGGATTACCCTCTCTCTCTCTCTCTCTCTCTCTCTCTCTCTCTCTCTCCCTGTCTCAAGGGTGATAAAGGATTGTACTCTCATTAATTTTTCCGCCCTCTCGAGAGCAAAGTGTCCGGGAAGGGGACTCTGTGTGTGAGCGCACATGTGTGTCTATGTGTACGTGTCCATTTGCATGCTCCGGTCTTTGTTATGTATGCGTCCTTGGCTCTTGAATACGCTCCTGTTATCCATTCAGCAGTTTTCACATTTGTGCCCAAATGTGAGTGTGTATGTGTGCGTCTGTGTTTGTATGAAACCAACACGATCTTTCCTTTAACTTTCTACTTCAGACTATTTCCCCTTTTAAACCTCTCTGCTTTCCACTTCTGAGCCGTGCAACTTCTTCCAGTTTGACAGCTAGCAAGCAACACAGATGCACAAACACCCACCATAAGCAAGTTTACACTTAAACTGACTTCAAATGTCTTACCGGCTGTTTCATGGTAGCTGTCTTTCTTTTGTAGTTGCGAATATTAAACATGTCAAAATGTCCTGTCAGAAGTTGTGCCTGTAAATTAAAGTTGATACATTTAAGCTTATCATAGCAAGTTTCCACCCTTATAAAAGTTGTTTTTTAGGTTAGTACATTCAGTTCTGTGCTTGCAAATTTGATTCTGCAATCTGTGAGGCGCAAAATTCACACCGAGTTTTGAGCGTGCTCGCAGATATTTTGTAATTTCCGTTTGATAATGTTTTGTACACTCGAGATAGACATGGCTGGACGTTTAATGTCAGTTTCCTCTGGGTTTCTACAGACATTACCATTGGCTGGATACAGCTGGGTGACAAATCAAAGGAAAAACCTGAATAAATGAACGGAGAAACATAATGAATGCAGATGATTCCGCGGAGGGCATGAGGGGTCACTGAATCATTTGATGAGAATGAAATGATGGTCTTCACTGTCACCAGACCTCATTGGGAGATTTTAGAGTGACATGTTAGACAGTGCTCCCCAATATCTTTCAGAACATGATGTTTATCACTCCAGTAGAGTTCCTGAGACTTGTAGAAGAGAGTACTGAAGCTTTTCTGGCAGCTTGAGGTGGTCTGACACCAAACACTTTATGCTTTTTTTTCCTTAACGATGTCATCCACCTGTAATTACATTAAAGACGACCTATTATGCTTATTTTCAGGTGCACACTTGTATTTTAAGTTTCTACTAGAACATGTTTACATGCTTTAATATTCAAAAAACGCTTTATTTTTCTCATACCGGCTGTGCTGCAGCACCTTTTTTTCACCCTCTGTCTAAAATGCTCTGTTTGAGCTCACCCCCTGCGCTCTTCGGGCGCCACTCCAGCTCCACTCTAACTAGCTTTGTTTGAGGGCGTGCCAAACTAGCCGCTAGGCAGGTATTATGCCAATGTGTTACTTGGTGACATCACCATGTTTATGCTAAAAGGCTGGACTTCAAGCAAGGCGTTTCTGTGGGGGAGAGTAACTCCCTTCAGCATGGACTTTGGGCTTTGTAGCTTTGCAGACCTTTTACATGCACAAAAAAACTATATAACACACTAAAGGAAAAAGAAAAAGCACAAAAGAATCATAGGTCCTCTTTAATCAACTCATAACACTCAGTCAACTCCATAGACTCTAGAAAAACACTGACTCAGCAACTATCCCCTATTGGTTTCTGATGGTACAGCTTAGATTTGGGTTTATTGCTCACCAACACCTTGACAGGTAATAGAGCTAGAAAATTATAGGGGAGGACACCTGGGTGGAGATGAAGTGGGAAGTGCAAGCAGCAATCTACTTGGCTTGTTGTGATTAGCTGTCAATCAACCTAATGAGCTAAATTTACAAGCACAGCTTCATGAAATGTGCTAATATTGAATATTGTGATTGTAATCAATGATCGAACTCTGCTGTGGTGTTGACCCTTAACCTTGTGTCACATGGTTTGAGCGTGTGAGCATTTTGGCCATCCTGCTGAACTGTGTGACTCTCGGGATGTTCCAGCCCTGTGACCACACACCCTTCCTGCTGCAGGTAAAGCACACACACATACACACACACAATCTGAAATTACAAACTAATTATGTTCAGCTTTGAGACTGTATTATCAAGGGTCTGAAAAGTTTTTGCTTTAATTTTTTTCCCCACTTAATCAGTTTACACTAATCCTCTGGGTGCATGTGTGTCTCTCTCTGTGCGTGTGTGTGTGTGTGTGCAGGCTCTGGATGATGGGATCTTTGTGTTTTTTGCCGGGGAAATGGTGATGAAGATGGTGGCTCTCGGGGTCATAGGTCAGAGCGGTTACCTAGGTGACACATGGAACAGATTGGACTTCTTCATTGTTATAGTGGGGTGAGTGTTTGACAGACGCACACACCCGCATGCACATGTTCACACGCGCATCTGACATTAAATATGAGCCAAAATTGTGTGTGCATGCGTGTGTTTTGTGTAAAGCTTAGACACTTGTTTAATGCCAGTTAAATGTCAAGCGTGTGTGTGCGCGCGTGCTTCGACGAACCGGCGGAAGTTTGTGTGTGTGCGTGACAGCTCCGCAGAATGACAATAGCATCATTCGGTCCTGAGAGACAGAGACCTCGGTGATTGGTAGTTAAAAGGCTATGTATCCCAGAGACAGTGCACTGCGTTCTGCTGGAGTCCCTGTAGATGTCCAGGGTTTGCCAAGGTCAGGCTGATCAGGATGCTAGTGACACTGCGGTGGCTTTCCCTCTCCGCAGAATGCTGGAGTACTCGCTTGACGGACACAACGTCAGCCTATCAGCTATCAGGACCGTCCGGGTTCTCCGCCCGCTGCGAGCCATCAACAGAGTTCCCAGTGAGTTTTTCTCCTTTTTCCTCCAACATACACTCAGTATTATGACCGTTTTTCATTGTCTTTTATTGTTTTGGCTCTGTACTCAAGTACATTGGCTTTAAAATGAAACAGTAACTGTGAGGTTAAAGTGCTGACTATAAACCTTTAAGAGTGTTCACATCCAAAATGGGTGAACAACAGTATAGGACTCCCCTGACTTTAGGACAATGCAGCAGGTCTCAGACTGTAAAGAGAAGAAGAGAAGAGAGACGGCAATTAAAGAGATTTTCATGGCCAATTCATTCTTGACTGGACAATTCACAGACCTGACTGCGATCCAACTCATTGTGTGTTTGACTTGCTGAAGACAAGATTTAGGACAGAAAGCCCCCAGAAACAAGCAAGAAGTGAAGATGACTGCAGTACAGGCCTGGCAGAGCATCAGCAGGAATGATATCAAGTGTGTCCTGAAGTCCAATCAACTTTCTGTCCCCTATTATGTAACATTTTGTATAAATAGTGATGCAATTCCTCCATGGAAAGAGCCTCAGCTGAAAGTCAGCAATCGCATTCATAGCCAAGACAATGAAAAATGTGTCACCGTCCTTGTACTCTCTGGCTGACCTGTGCATTCCTCTTCATTTCATTGCTATTAGTAGCTCCAGCTTTCCTTTTGATGGATGCATGTTTAAACAAATCAGGACACAGTGAACAAAGTCAAGGAAATCGTTGGGATTCTTGCGTTGTTCTTAACAGCTCGGTGCAAAAACCAGCCAACTTACCTTTTTTAATTTTTTTTTTCACCCTGTGACCGTGGCACAACTCAGACTGAGTGTGTTTGAAGAAGCCAAGTCTAGAAGCAGTAAAGAGGAAGAAATTGTATATGTGCTCTTTAGCAGAGTGGAGTGGAGGCCAATTACCGTATCTGTATTTGAACTCTAATTATTTGCCATTCAATTAATTGCACTGCTCCAGTTTTGAGTACAATCCATTAGGAGATTTGTTTTCTCTGGCCAACACTTCCTGTGACTGTCATTCTGCTAGAAAGTTAGGTTTACATGCAGATATTTGCTAGTATGTGCGTAGTTGCCTATGGTGTTTGTGCTGTATGTGTGTGTGTTGGCAGGTATGCGTATCCTGGTGACCCTCCTTCTAGACACACTTCCCATGCTGGGCAACGTGCTGGCACTGTGCTTCTTCGTCTTCTTCATTTTTGGCATCGTTGGCGTGCAGCTGTGGGCGGGGCTGCTGAGAAACCGCTGTTTCATGGGAGAGGATGTCAAGATGTGAGTTACCATAGTAACCGGCAGATGTCACAAAAAGGGGTGCACTTGCCTCATTACTCTGAAACCTGTGTCAAAACTTTTCTCACAACCGATTAGCTTCTTTCTCTCAGCTATTATTTCTAACAGGGGATCAATACCACCGATAGTCTGATCTTGTTTGTTCTCTAATCAGCTCCGTCTGGGACGAAGTAAATGTGTTTCCTGCTGGAACCCCCAGCATTAGAGATCACAAATCAAGGGATTAGGAGGGCTAAGTGAATTTTGTGTGTCGCTATTCAGGGACTCTCAGTGGCTGCTTAAACACAAACCCTTAGAGCTTCACTGTCACTCCACTTCTCTCCTACATGATCCTTCATGTCATGCCAGATCATTGTCTAACCCACGCCGTTGCACCATCGTCCTCAGTCTCCCGCTCACATGTTCACAAACACGATCAGATAATATCGCATAACATCAGATAACATCATGTTCACCACCTGACCTCACATCTGCTCAACCATCCCACTCAGATAATAATCCCTGACAGTGGTGTATTTAGAGGTGGGGGTGCAACCTTTATACTCTTTGGAGTAGTCAGATACAATTAATCATAGACTGTATATATAGATGGACGACGCTTCTCCACTTCCTCCCACTGTACAAAAGTGAAGCCAAAATATCAGGGATATGGGAGATTTTTACGTTGTTTGGAGCCAGAGTCTGTGCTGTTCTCAGGGGCCTGGAGAACGTGGTATCGAGATCCCGCCCACACACTCGCCTGAGCCAATCGCGAACCAAGCACGGCATTTATGATCAAATTGACTACTTCACTCAGACCAGCTGTCAGTCACTGCTGTCAATAATGATGTCTCATTTTTATAGCTTCTAATAACTAATTAAAACCAAACTTATCAGAAAAATGAACACTTGAACATACATCAGCGTGATAAGAACAACCTAAAATGACAGAAACCATCTTTGGGAAAAAATGTATTTGACGTGTACCTTGACTTTTTAGTTTGGTCCACGTCCCATCCGCTTACATAGAGAGGGTGGGGTTTATGACCTGTACTGCAGCCAGCCACCAGGGGGCGATCCAGATGTTTTGGCTTCACTTTTAGGGGAGCTGTCATGTCGTCCATCTTTATATACAGTCTGTGCAATTAATTAATTACTTGTTTCATAATGAATGTACAGTTACTGCTGTAACTGAATACTTACTAATATTGATAATAATAATAATACCCTTTATTCAAATAGCAGCTTTCAAAACAAAATTATAATGTACTCTACAAAGCATAAACAAAATTAAAACAAATCTACACCACCATTAAATATAAGTACAGTGAATAAAACAAAACAAAGTACCATAATAAATAAGATTAAAAACAGTAAAATAAACAAATAAACCACATAAAACATAGTGGAACAGGAAAAATTAAACTTTGGGCTGACATTAATTAATGTTTTTTGTAATTAGTATTTTATTGAATTTTTATATAAACATTGTCTGACAGACATACATGAGATATATTTATAATACATAAGTAAAATAAAAAAACACATATTAATATGCACCATAATTTAATTTAATTTACAAGCAGAAAATTAATACACAGATACATAAAGAGTGTGTGTGTATGTGAGTATTGTGTACATGGTGTGTGCTTTACTTGCTTTAAAGATCTGTTCACATAAGCAATGTATTCAAAGTAGCCTCCCCCCTTCGCCACATGGGGCGGCTGTAACTCCGGAGGTAGAGCGGGTCGTCCACTAATCGGAAGATCCCCGACTCGGAAGTGTCCTTGGGAAAGATACTGAACCCCAAATTGCTCCCAAAGGCTGTGCCATCAGTGTGTGAGTGAGCATTTAGATTAGATCCTGATGAGCAGGACAGCACCCTGCATGGCAGCCTCTGCCATCAGTGTGTGAATGTGTGTGTGAGTGAATGGGTGAATGTTGACATGTAGTGTAAAGCGCTTGTGGTCGGAAGACTAGAAAGGTGCTATATAAATGCAAGTCCATTTACCATTTACATATTTCTCAGTCCTGTCCTTAGAGCTGAAAGAAATTGTTCAGATGATGCCACTTTTGCCAACTCTGTGAAACATTGCTGAAAAGAGGGCTCACCTGGCTGGGTTCCTCCAGTTTCTCATTATAATTCACTTTCCCACCATTATACTGGTCTGAATACGGTCCGTGGCTCCACTGTGGGATGTCATTTGTGGATCACTGAGAATATATAGCCTCAGGCAGAGCTCTAAGTTGGTCCGGGTAATGTTTATTATACATTCATGAACCTTTAGCCAATAGTTCTGAATTATGGGACATTCCCAGAGTAGGTGAAGAAGAGTTCCTTCAGAGCTGCAGCACTTCCAACAGTCAGCGTTGTCCCTGAGCTTAAATCTCAATACTCTGGAGGGGGTCCAATAAAAGCGATTGAGAATCTTAAATTGGATAATTTAATTTTGACGTCTCTTCATACCCTCCTAATGTTTTCACATACACTCACTGGCACACTTCATTACCCTTGTATAATCTAATACAACAGCTCTGCCATTAATTCTACTTTTACGGAGCTTATCATTTTTCAGCTTTTGTTGACACTGTCAGAAAGGTAATCACTTTTGTTTATGCAAATCAACTTTTATTGTCACACAATTGTACACAGCACAGCACACAGTGAATTTTACCCTATGCATTTAACCCATCCTAGTATTAAGAGCAGTGGGCAGCTTCTGGTTCCCAAGCCAAGTCCCCACGGACTGAGCTACTGCCGCCCGTACTGTAGGTCATAGTGGGTGGTGGTGTTGTAGCAGAGTGCATTATTCTTGCTTTGTTTCTAATATTATGCCCTTCTCATGTAAATGGAGTGGCCAAAGTATTAGTATTACTCTCAATATAATGCAGTCCAGTACAACACCACAACTACAACCTCAATAATGAACATGTAGTTACATTAATACTAGGGCTGTCAAGGTTAATGTGATAATAACGTGTTGATGCAAATTTGTTTTAACGCCACTAATTTCTTTATTGCATTAACGCAACTTTTTAGGTTGTATCGGGCTCAGTTTTAAAGTGAAGATACTGGCATTATATAGAAAAACCTAAGGAGTCCATTGGTACCAACTATGTCATACTAGCTTGTTGCAAAGGAAGCTAAATAATGCTCCAAACCTAGGCTAAATTTTGGCGAGGAAAAACTGGTGTGGCCATTTTTAAAGGGGTCACTTGACCCCTGACCTCAAGATATGTGAATGAAAATGGGTTCTATGGGTACCCACGAGTCTCCCCTTTACAGACATGCTCACTTTATGATAATCACATGCAGTTTGGAGCAAGTCATAGTCAAGTCAGCACACTGACACACTAAGGCTGTTGTTGCCTGTTGGGCTTGAGTTTGCCATGTTATGATTTTAACATATTTGTTATGCTAAATGCAGTACCTGTGAGGGTTTCTGGACAATATTTGTCATTGTTTTGTGTTGTTAATTGATTTCCAATAATCAATATATACATACATTTGCATAAAGCAGCATATTTGCCCACTGCCATGTTGATAAGCGTATTAAACACTTGACAAATCTCCCTTTAAGGTACCATTTGAACAGATAAAAAATGTGCGAATAATTTGTGATTAATCATGATTAATTATGGGCTATCGTGCGATTAATCGCGATTAGATATTTTAATCAATTGACAGCCCTAATTAGATCACATCAGATTGTACAAGTGTCCCTATTGAGTGTACATGATCACATTCTTTATCTGTAACATCAGTGTTCAAATCCGCTATCCAAGTTAACATCAGAGCATAAGATACAGTAACTGTCTGCTGAAAAATCATTGCATGATAAATAGACTCCTCATGTCCCAGACCCATTACCTTTATAGTCTGAGAGAGAAGATCCGACTGTTGAGGTGGGATTCCTTTCCCCATAACGCAGACTAGCAGTGGCGGAGTAAAATGATACGTTTTAAGAAGTGATTATGATTCAAGAGTGAGTGAGCAGAAGGGACTACTCAGTTACTTTCCAGTAATTCTCTGTTGTCACATTGGAGAACCGTAGACTCAAAATAGTTCAGTTTATTATTATAACACAGCATTATTCAAATTTTATCACTGAGGCAGGAGTCTGTGATTGCATTTCTAACATACTACAGCTGGAAAGACAATATCACATTGTTATTGGCTCTTGTTTTAATCTCGCGGTCACATTAGCTTGCTGTAGAAGTAGCCCGTACATTTTTACCCAAAACTAATCCGTCTCTAGATTTTATTTCCAGTTAGCAATTTGGATTTTGTTTCTGCTTCATAAACAACAAAATGACCTTTCTTAATAAGAAGTGAGGGAGCACTGCTCCTCTGTGACCCTTCTCTACACCACAGATGATTGATTGCTTATCTCTCCACTGCACCCTCCTTCTCAATTCTTTTTTCGCCTTCATCTGTATTTCTCTCTCAGTTTCCTCATTTCCTCCTTAAGCACCCTTGTGTATTTCACACTGTTTCTGTTTTATTCCAGTAAACAGACCTTTGTACAAACAAAAGGTTTCTAAAATGATTTATCTTCCTAAAGATTTTTCAAACTTTACCTGAATTTGTCAATAAACATATGTTTTGTATTTTGTTTTGGCAGTTTAATGCACAAGACCAGCGATATTCTATGTGTTTCTTATTGGACCAAAACCAACAATGAAATGATTCGACTAACAAGTAGTATTCATGCAGCCAGAGTCTGATACAGCTTATTTCTCTGTGCTATAGAGCTCCATTGTTGTCCAAAATGAGTCAATCTCACATACACAGCCCTGTCGTTGTAAGTACCCACTAGCTCACCAAATGTCTATTAATCTGTGGCCGAAAATAGTCCGCAACAAATGCAATGTTTACTCCTGTCTGAGTAATGACTGCCAAGAAACGACAGTGTCCAGCTCTTAATGCAAAAGTACAACTATATTTACATTTCTGTGACCCATTTTTAGAAGATTTACATCTTCTTAAGGACCAAATGGGCTTCGGGCTGAGTGCCACAAAGAGGAAGAAGAAGTTGAAAAGTTCTGAGAAACAGACACATTGTTGGTTTTGGTATTTTCGGAGGATTTGTTGTCAATAAGGAAACATACAGTGGTGTTTGGTTCCTCTGTTATATTTAAGTACTGTGTATTAGTAAAAGGTAGGGTGGGTCATGTATTATAGAAACATTTTTTGTTATATTTGTTGAAATTCTCATTACATCCAGACAGCAATCAATAAATCAAATGCTCTGACAAAAGAAAGAAAAAAAATTCTGAATCTGTGGCTGTAGCAGGACTGTAATAAGCTACCTGCCTGCTCGTGCACTCATTGCGCATCACTGGAGTCTTCAACAAACTGCTAGCTTGACAACTGTGAGTATTAACAATAGCCATAGCATTGATTGTTTCCGACTTGTGTGATCCAAACATTTCCAATAACTCCAGAGCGTTGTAAAATCCAAAAGTCAAAACTTATTGAAAAAGGATAGATGTAATCATGTCCAAAATTCACAACATGTTTTAATCTAACAATATATTGTTCTTCATTCCATATTTGTTGGTGTTTAGCCTTTCAAAAACAACATTTTCACTGCGATCAAAAAACTGTTTGCTCTCCCGCACGCTTCACGCAAAGAGAGGCACGCACCTGTATTAACGGGGCGGTCTAGCAGCAATCTAACAGCACCATAAATTACATAACATAGAACACATATATATAACCACAATAACAAAAAAAAATATTTTCTTCCATTTCTTTTACAGAGACAATGTCATAAAATATGACTTCATCCGAAAAAACTCAATGGAAGCTTTGAATATAAAAAATGACATTCGGTACCAAATTAAATGTTTTTTCCCTTCTTCTCCAGGAGATATAACATCTCCTTCCTGAGTGGCTACTATCGGCCAGACGGCACCGATGACCACCCCTTCATCTGCTCGATGGAAAGAGAGAACGGGATGCTTCGATGCTCTGATGTGCCTCGCCGCCGTGTAGCCGGGACTTCCTGCTTCCTGGGTGCTGAGGAGGCCCGTCCAGAGATGGGAGTCACAGTAGATGAACAAGTGTCATGTGTAAACTGGTACCAGTATTACAATGAGTGTCGGGCCGGGGAAGTAAACCCACACAAAGGAGCTATTAACTTTGATAACATTGGATATGCATGGATCGCCATTTTTCAGGTAAATGTTTGAAGGATTTATATAAAGGGATACATCTTTAATCAACGAACGCACACTATACACCTCAACTTACTGTGATTACTCTGTGTGTGTGCTTTCATACAGGTAATTACTCTAGAAGGTTGGGTGGACATCATGTACTACGTCATGGATGCACATTCTTTCTACAACTTCATCTACTTCATCTTCCTCATTATTGTAAGTGTACACACACACACACACACACACATGCACACATACACACAGCTAGACGACGTGTACTGTATACTGTACTGTGTGGTACAACAGTGTGTAATGTGTGCTTTATCATCACCAGGTGGGCTCTTTCTTCATGATCAACCTGTGCCTGGTCGTCATAGCAACCCAGTTTTCTGAAACGAAGCAGAGGGAGCACGCCTTAATGAAATCGGAGCAGCATGCCCGGCAGCTCCACCAATCAGCTTCCACGCTGGCCAGCGACAGCCAACCAGGAAGCTGCTATGAGGAGATGATCCGCTACGTGGCACACCTGGGCCGCAAGGCGTTGCGGCGACTGTCCCGCTTCTACGCTCAAACACGCACACACTTTCACTGCGTGTGCAAGAAAGACAGAGGAGGCGGAGGCGCCAGAGGGGGCGGAGCTGGGGAAATGAACGGACTTGCTCACCGGCACTCAGGACACGTTCCCAATGACCTGCCACACCTTCATCAGCTTTATCATCATCATCACCAGCATCATCACCAGCATCAGCAGCCTCAGGCTGAGCCTGCTGTCAGAAATGGAGGGAATGGCTTTAATTATCCCTTCATATCGCCCCTCCTCAGTCAACTGGATGCAAAGGCCCGGGACCAGAAGCTGCTGGTTGCCAAGGAGGCCGTCAACAGGCTGCCGCAGCTGGTGGTGGAGCATGGTGAGAACGAAGGGGTGTGTGCGTGTGTGAGTGTGAATGAGCGCTCTCAAGGTCATAGCTTGTCAACCTTACAGGGGTGGATGCTCAGATGTGGAGGCCGCCTTTATTCTAGCAACGTTAGCAGCTTGTTGATTCTTTTGATAAAAAGAGTTGTCAACAAAGCTTTAATGTTCCTTTGTTTGTGATTGTCAGAGCGATTTGGGTAACTTTGCTTTATTTCTTTTTAATCTTTCTTTAAAGAAAATAATCTTTGAGGCTCCGTTCACCCAAATTACAAAAGAGCAAATTTCCCTGTCGCCCTCAGCAGCATTTAGACATGCAGATCACAGACGTCTGCCACCTCTGACATGGTGGAGGTGAATTTAATTTTGTTTTTGGTGCTCAAAGCTTTATGAAAAAGAAGAAGAAGAGCGTCTTTAATATATTAACAAGCTTTCGGTCATAGACCTCGATCAGGCCTACAAGTCAAACTGAATGCAAGAACACTGTGGTGTATTCATACATTCAGGTAATTAGCTCCAGGGCAACACATCTGTCTATCCCTTACATAAGATCACACTCGAGGTATTGTAGTCACATGGGATTTGTGGACCACAAATATGGAGAATACGTGATGATGTATGAAAACACACATTTACAGCAGTTGCATGCTACATAAATAAGGATGCTGTGAAAGACGTCAGGCAAATGCTGTCTTACCTCACACCACACCATAGAGACAGCTAGTTTAAAAAGAAAATAATGTCAAATTAGAGCAAAACGCTCAAGTCAAACTCCTTATTCGAACCTAAAGGTTGAGGTGTCAACAACTGACAATTGATCCAAAACATTTCTCCCTGACCTATAACTTCTTGTCCAGATCTCCTCCTCTACGCTTGATTCCCTGAAATCTGAGAGGAGATAAGATAAGATGCAGTGGCATAAGGTAGTTACGACGGGCCCTAGTGCACGCTAGTTATTAGTTATAAAGCACACACACACAGTTTAGGGAGCTTTTCTACCTTTTCCTCCTGTTCTTTTCTTTCTTGTCTTTTCTTACTGCAGCATTTATGTATGAAAAGAATGACAGCTTGCTCACTCGGCTAGCAGATGTGCTCAGCTTGTCGGTCTTGACAGATTTTGTGCCTACCTTAGCCTATATCGTATCATCTTGTCACATGATGAAATAGAGATTTGACATTGGACAACATCAGCATACACACATTATTATCCAGCAGTCTTCATTGCCTCTTTATATGACAAAAATACCAAAGAAAATAAGAAATTATTAATTTTTCAAAGTTTATGTACAGTTTTTATAGTTTATGTAGAACAGGAATGTAATTTTGTTTTAGCTTGCTATTGACTATTTTACCCCCCATAAATGAAAACCATGACATAGATGGGCTTGCCTTTTCGATGGCATATATAGCAAATTGCACCATTTGTAATTTAATATAAGTTCTTCTTTGAGCAAAGGTGCATTCCTATGGTGGCACTATGAATTACTAGTAAGGGCCTGTTCTTGGCCCAATACATTAGCTGTGTTTCCATTCAAATGTCAAGTAAATTTTAAGCAAACTTTTGAAATGTCGCAAAAAAAAGAAATGCGAATTAGGCGCGTTGCCATCAACTGGTTTGGAGTGAATAAACTCAGCTATAGTTGTTGGCGCTATAGGCTACGCATGGCAGTAATCCGCTAGCAAACAGAGCAGAAGAAGTTGAGGTTGCGAAATCGGAAGCAAAAGTCTGCTTGGCTATCTAACCATCTACGATAGAAAAATGGAGAGAGGTCTTCAGGAATTTGTTTTAATTGGGCAAGTTTTTTGCAATTGAGGAAGTTTTATCGAATTTTGCCGTTTACATACAGCTTTTCTAATGTGATACTTCAAAATGCGTATCAAATGTGTGTATAGAAACATGGCTATTGTTGGAGGGCCTGCTCTCTCTACGGGCCCCAGGGCAACCACTCAGTGCGGGAAGCACTGTCTATATTTACGCCCCTGGTAAGATGTGAGAGTTATGATGTGAATATACATTAAAATGATTTGCAACAGGATATTGAAGATATTTTCAGAGACAATGTCAAGTTACTCTCTGGATAAACCACACACCTTTTTTGACTGAAGAACTTGTCCTTGCGGATCTGCAGGTGTTGATTTCCCAGCTGTCCCTAAAATTGGAGGACTCACATTTCAGAGTAACATAAAACTGGATGGTCAAAAATCAAAGCAGCAGATGCCAAGATATCCTGACTTTAAATCCCCCGTATTTGTCAAAAACACAACACATCTTGCAAACTTCACGACCCCAGTTAGTAACGCAGGCTTTCCATTTCAAAATTGTTGTCTCCAAGCCAAAATAACCCTGATGATCAAGATGACATCATCTGGGGCTATTTTCTCAGACTTCACAAAGCTCCTCCAGTGTTAGAAGACGATGAGTAACCTTGATGTGTAAAACGGGTTAAGTAACAGAGATAATATGTATGACATTTTAATATAATTCAGTAATACATTCTAATTGTAGCTGACACACTTCCTATACACAAAAAAGTGAGTGGAAATTATTCAGTATGTGCTTACATGTGCTGCTCCAAAACGCTGAAAATCACTGTTTTTTACATAGAGCAGAGCCATTTTCAGCAAGTCTGCCTGCTGAAAGTTTCCTTGCAGATATATAGACGCACTCCATAGAACCACTAGATTGGATTCACTTTATCAGTCTCCAGTTAAACATGAATTTGTTGTAATTGTGGTGACAAGTGAACTGCTCGTGTTAGATTAGTGTTTGTTGTTATGTCATTGGAGCATTCCTCCCGAGCTGCTCGCTAATGAATTCCGCTGAAATCTTACTCCCGCTTCACTCCTTGCCACTTCCCCCCAACACACACACACACACACACACACACACACACACACACACACACACACACACACAAACACACAAACACACACACATCCCTGTTCTAATAAAAGAACTCCCCCTCTGCACAAAAGCATCCCAACTGCACAGTTGCTTCCATGTTATTGAATTTGTGTCTCCCAGAAATGAAATGAAGGTGCTCTCCTTTACAGAGCAGAGAATATATCGAAAGACAGAATGTCTGCAGGAATAAATACACCATACAGAATCAACTATTCACTGTTTGTGCATGTATGATTTTTGTGGCCCACGTCTTTATCACCTCCTCCTTGTGTCTGTGCAGGTGGCTGCACTGGGCACCCGGGGTTATCGTTGCCGGGTGAAGTCCCAGGAGAGTCCTCAGTATGCCGGTACTGCATCTACTACAACCAACGTAGTGACAGCGAAAATGTTAATGAGCAGCCTGAAGACCAGCATCATGGGTATAGCAACTCATGCCATGGCAACAGCCCGTGTCATAGTGACAGCCCATGCCATGGTAGCAGCCCCTGCCGCGGTGATGCACAGGTGTTTGAGCCAAAGAAAAGACTGTGTGCACGTTGCTGGGCGGGACTCCAAACTAAACTGGAACTCATTGTTGGCAGCAGATACTTCAGCAGAGGAATCATGATTGCCATCCTTATTAACACTCTGTCGATGGGCATAGAGTACCACGAACAGGTACGTTTGTGTGTGTGTTGGCGTAAGAGGATGCGTGTTTGTGTATGCACATGCATAGCTATGTGCGTGCCTCTTGCAGATTGGATTTGACTACAGTTTGATTGAAAATGGATGTGCTAATCATCGTGTGTGTGGTGGATTCAATAAACTTACCCTCCAATCAGCATTTACAGCACCAAGCATATGGGATCACGAAGTGTGTGTGTGTGTGTGTGACTATGTGTGGGTGTGTGCATGTATCAGGAGGTGGAGAAACTCATAAGACCTGAAGTGTTAATTAAAGCGTGACCCTGGGACAGGAGAGAGAGAGAGAGAGAGTGTGAGCGGTGCAGACACGGGGCAGAGTGAGAGAAGCGGGCGAGAACGAATGAGGAGGAGGAGGAGGACAGATCTGACATTGTGATTGGCTGAAAGGCAGGGATAGACTGCGAGAGACGGGGGAAGATTGCGTTTGGTCCATTTCCTGAACAATAGGACAGATCTGAATGGCCTTGACTTCTTGAATAAGTAATGTTTAAGGATGAGGGCGGCTCTATTTCATCCTTTTTTATTATCAACAAATCCTTCGAACCAAAACCAACAATGAAAGTGTATGAATGAATTAAGTGATATATGAGAACGTTGCCAAAGCCCACTATAGCTTTTTTTTCCCTCTGTGTCATAGTAATCGATTGTCATCTAAAAACTATTCAGTACAAAGAGCCATACAATTTCGCTGGACTACATTCCCTCATTTCAGTGAACGTGAACAGTTCAGTTCAGTCGGAAACACCTCAGAGACTTGTTTTTTTGATCTCTGGAGAGTAGCTCTGTGTCAGGCAAATGCCACTGAGCATGCTCTGAGACACAGTTACTTGTTTACACTGTTTTGTTGGTTTGAGAAATAAACTACAATGTTTGCATGCACTGTTTTGAAGAAATGGCACCTAATGCTCAGTACATGGTGGCTCTTTTTAACACCATTTGACAAGAGCTCTATGGCATGGAGGAACAAGATGTATCAGACTTTGGATATACAGACTATAGAATACTTGTTATTAAGATTTGTTGATAATTATATAAACCTTTAAGTCAGTGGTTGGTTATCAAACTTTTTCTGTCATGCCCCTGTTTGAAATCAAAAAAGCCTTTCATACACCCCGCAATCCTGCAAAGAAATGTTACAAACCAATAATAATAATAAGCCAAATTTAATGTAATTTTGTTTAAAAGTCCTTACCTAGAACTTTACATGAACTACTGTTGTGCTAATGAAAAATACTAGTTAAACTTAGAGGTGTTTTCACAAGCCATAGTCTTTTTGGGTTGTCTGAATCAGAGTGAAATTATACTTTTTGGTTTGTTTTCTATTTAGTCTGGTTCGGTTTCACAGTGCACAAATAAAAGCGGACCAAATAAAACAATTATTTTCTGAGGGGCGTGTACATAGGAGCAAATTTATCTTTTTTGTCTTGAGAGTGGGGACTCGCAGAGTCTTTTCACCTTGACTCGGCACTGATCTACTGTGCGCATAAATCCCTTCTCCTTCAGTTTATCTCATTGTCACTATTGTTGTGGACTTTATTTAGCATACTCTGTATGTTCTCTTTGGCCCAGATGTCAAGCAAACGTCGGACTTAAGCAGAAGTCAAAGTCAGTCCTCTCCCACTCATGTTAACCTGTCATTTATCTGTGTCCATTTCAACAAATGCACGCACAGGCAGCCTGTGTTTTGGTTCGCTTGGAAACATTCAGAGACCGCTTGCGAGAGGTGGTCTCGGCTGTTTTTGTTCGCACCAGAGTACGATTACTGTTTACAGACTAAATGTTGGCTTGTGAAAGTGCCCTTGGACTCAGAAAAACACAAGACACTCTCACTTATTTGAGAGTGGACCTGAGGGCAAGATTATTTATAATATTATCAGTGTTTTGCAGTCTGAATCAATCCTGATAACCTTGCTAATGCAATCACATTAATTCAATCTTTCTTTGTGCTCCAAAATTTTCTTTCCAGCAATGCCTCTATGGCCCCAAGTTGGGCCCGCCCTGCAGTTTAAGAACCACTGCTTTCAGTAATATCAATAATATTAATATTAAAAGTGTATTCACTCACTCTGCTCCAAAGGATAGTGGATAAAAACACACCTGCATTCACATCCTGGAGCAGCTTCTCTCTCCATATCTAAGACATAAACCTACACTGTAGCCCTGAGTAGCATTTCAGAAATTCCTAACATGTTGACTCTACTGCTCTCTTCGCTGCCAGTCTGTCTGTCTTTGTTTATTTGTTCATTTTTCTCTCTGCCTGTCCAATATCTGTACATCAATCTCTCCCCGTTTTCTCTCCACAAACACGGCGCCTCTTCAGCCGCAGGAGCTGACAGATATTTTGGAGATCAGTAACATGGTGTTCACCAGTCTGTTCGGTCTCGAGATGCTGCTGAAGCTCATGGCTCTCGGGCTCTTTGGCTACATCAAGAACCCCTACAACGGCTTCGACAGCATCATTGTCATCATCAGGTGGGGCTCTGAGGGGAAGGGGGTTCTTTGATTGTAAGTTTACCCCAACAATGGGAATTCTGTTAGTAGATATTCGTGTTGTCAGTGGAAAATCCTCACTGCGAGTCAGCACTGCAGTTACATCTCCCAAACTGTCACAGTGGCTCTGGCTCTGGCAGTGTGGTTGCACTCTTAGTCCAAGGGGCCTCTATTCACTCCATTATGTAGTACTACAAGCTAAATTATGTATCGCTGCTTGAAGGGCTTTGCTTGTTTACTGTGCCAGTGCTCGCTGCTCTCACCTCCTTTATTGGCTGGTAAGTTGTAAACAGCATTGGCCCATTTCCTCTCTTCAGTTGCCACATTGTCACAAGGAAAAATGACTTAGCACTTTTCCCTACCTGGAAGCGGGGCTTTTTGTGGGTGATACAAATGCCGACTTCAAAAGAGTTGAGCTGAGGTTAAGTACATATTGATTCCTCTGGTTGCTTTAATGTGAATTTACCTTTGTGTTTATAATCTGCTTTTCATCATTGTGTGTTTTAGTGTGTGGGAGATTGTGGGTGAGGCAGACGGAGGCTTGTCGGTGCTGCGTACTTTCCGACTGCTGAGAGTTTTGAAGCTGGTCCGCTTCCTTCCTGCCCTGAGGAGGCAGCTGGTGGTGCTGATGAAGACCATGGACAATGTGGCCACGTTCTGCATGTTGCTGATGCTCTTTATATTCATTTTCAGGTATATTGTTTCTTTCTCTAAAGGCGATAACGCACGCTGTGGCTCACAATCTGTTTTCTCAGCTTTAATTAATCCTAATCATTACTTGTGACCTTTTTCTTACGCTGTTACAGGACATATTACCACATGCATCATCACCTTTTGCACATACACAATTATTCACACAGGCAGCATTACATATCCATATTAAATTACCATGTAATGAAAGTAATGTATTTTTCTCATTGTTTTTTTGTATGTGTGTTTGTTTGTGTGTTGCAGTATCTTGGGGATGCATTTATTCGGCTGTAAATTCGGTTTGCGACAAGACAGTGGAGACACTTTACCTGATAGAAAAAACTTTGACTCTCTGCTCTGGGCGACTGTCACTGTGTTTCAGGTTAGACAAACACACCGCCGACATGCACTCTCTCTCACACACACACACAGATACAAACACGTGTATGAGCAGTGAGCACACAAATAAATACATCGACAATATTTAATTAAGAGGAATTTTCCCCATCGATGAATTACAGTTGAATGTGATTTTAAAATTAATTGGGATGCGATTCAAAAACAGCAGCTGCCACCGTCACCAGTAGTAGCCCTGATGATATTCTCCATTATTTAATTTGCTCCAATTTGGGAGTGCTCACACTCGATTTTTCAACAAAATATGAAAAATCTCCCAGTGGGCAGGTAAGATACGCTTCACAAGCAGAGTGGGAGGAAGAAGTAATGAAACAAGCACTCCACAGGAGCTCATTTAACACTGATGAGCATCATTACCGTTCAACTGACAATGAGATATTAAAGGAAGAATCCGCTCATATTCTTCTTCTTCTTATTATACTTACAACAGCTACTAGCAATGTAAGCTGCATTTCTGGTCCATTTTGTGTTTGACGGTGTATGTTTCTCATCCCGAACATACGTTTGACTTCCACCACCTCTCTCTCCACATGTCCCCCCATCTGCAGATCCTCACCCAGGAGGATTGGAACGCGGTGCTCTATAACGGGATGGCCTCCACTACGCCGCTGGCTGCCCTCTATTTTGTAGCCCTCATGACCTTTGGCAACTACGTCCTCTTCAACTTGCTCGTAGCCATTTTGGTTGAGGGCTTTCAAGCCGAAGTAAGGGCAAAGATTCAGTTTTATTTGAGCTACTTAGAGAACGAGGCGGAGAGAACGAGACTAATTGAGCTCTGTTGTGCTGATGATACCAAAGCTGCCTACAAGAGAATAATCTCCACCATCCTGCCTGTGTGGTTTCTCCCCTCTTTCTCTTTATCCAACACTCTTGTGCTTTCTCAGTTGTCCTCCCTTCCTCTATCTCTCTCTCTCTCTCTCTCACTCTCTCTATCCTCTTGTCTCTCTTTCTCTCTCTCTTTCTTTCTCACTGACACACACACACACACAATACTCTCCAGGGTAGGATGTGTTTGATATCGCCTGCCATTCACAGCTGGTGAGCTTTTGTTGTTTAGTTTTCATCTTTTATCTCCAGCATCAGAGAGTACTTGCTCTCTCGCTCTCTCTCTCTATCACAAACTCATACACACACACACACACACACTCACAGACACACACACATACAGATACCCTTTGCCAAAGCCGTCTGCCTCCATCTTTCTGGCGTGAATTTTAATTAAATTCAGTAAAGCTTTATTGGCGTGACTACAGGAGATCGCTGCCAAAGCCATGCACATAACTCAACTAGAGAACACTGGAGATCCCCTTCGCCCGTCTGCCTCCCGCTCTTTCCCTCTCAGTCTTTCCCTCTCAACTTGCTCATATTTTTCACTTTTACAACAGTCAACAGACAAGGGAAGGTGGTGATGATGATGCAGATTATGATGATAGTGGTGATCCCAGTGATGTGTGTCTGTGTTTTTAGGGTGATGCCAACAGATCTGAGTCAGATGACGAGAGGCAATCGCTCTCTTTCGAGGATGAGGAGAAGTTGAGAGACATGTATGCTGCAGGTACGAACTCTTTGATCAACTTAGAACTATTGCTATTGTTGTAGTTTTTTTATCACCTTTGGTATTGCTAATAATGACATTGTAATCACAAAGTTAATTGCTGAGATCGGGGACTTCAGCGACATCTGTAAAAAGACGTCAGATAGGACAAGAAACACAAGCAGTCAGATGATCATGCAGGATTTAAACAAACCTCCAGGTTAACCAAAGCTGTTTTGAAGAGAAAACCAAGACGAATGGTAAAATTATTACCCAAACTGTCTAAACATCAATCATACAGACTAGCTTCCTGGTTCAACTTTGACCTACGGTACTTGACATACAGTAGTTGTATAACACACAAGAGCAAGGAGACCCTTCCACCCTCAGATAATTTTGAAGGGACCCAATTTTGTAAAATGATTTATTAATTTGAATACCTTTCCATGTTTTGTATTTGTCTTGGCCTAAAAAATGACCATTTTTAACGACAATGTCTAAAAATACTGGTATCTACATTTTAAAATGTCACTATGTGTATCCTTAAAGGAACAGTGTGTAACATTTTGGGGGATCTATTAACAGAAATGTAATATAATATTAATAAGAATGTTTTCTTTAGTGTATAATCACCTGAAACTAAGAATCGTGTTTTCGTTACCTTAGAATGAGCCCGTCATATCTACATAGGGAGCGGGTCCTATTCACGGAGCCGGCCGCCATGTTTCTGTAGTAGCCCAGAATGAACAAACAAAACACTGGCTCTAGAGAGGGCCGTTCGCGTTTTCACTTTTTCACGCCGGCCACCGTAGTTCTCCAACATGCTTGGCACATGGGAGAAGCTTCAGTTGGTTGCAATCTGCCACCTCACTGCTAGATACCTGCTAATTCAACACACCACCTTTAAATTATGAAACGTAAACTGCACTTGAGGTCCTCAAATTCCCAATACAAAAAAATACTGTCTTCAGTGGTAGCTACAGCTCTAATCATAACTGATACAAATGATGGCCGAAACTGCAAACAAAAGAATTAGGAATTAACCTTTAACAAAAATGTTTGTGTCTGTCTGTTTGTGTGTGTGCGTGTGTGTGCAGAGCTCAAGATCCAGGCCATGATGCTGAGCCCCAACGGTCTACTGAACCCAAAAGCCTCCATGCCCCACCACCCTCTTCTTCCTCCTCCTCCTCCTCCTCCTCTGCCGGTCATCACACACACTGCAGCCACACCCACCATAAACTCCAACCAGTCACGCCGGGCGAGTTGTGCTTCCATGGACATCCACAGCCTCGAGCCGAGGTCACCGGTGAGTCCCGGACACCTGCTTCTTCTTACATTATCATCACATTAAATATCAGTAATGAAGTTGATTTACAGAAGCACTCAAACAGAAAATGATGAAATATATTAAAAAGGAGATAAAGCCAGGCCGAGCTGATTAGAAAAATGAATTTCTAAATGATTAAACTGGGGATGTTTTTGTGGTTTGTTTGCACAAGTTAAAAAGCTACAATAATAACAGACTTTTATCTAAATGTGAAAAAAAATAGCATCTTAATGACCTTCTATTAGAGGTACATTGCAGAGTTTTGTTTGTTTCTCAATGTTTGTTGTTTTTCAATGTTTCTCAGCAAAACCCATCGTGGGCATTCTTCAGACTATAATTACTTGAATGCATTTCCTTCCCTTGCAACATTTGCAAAGACAAATATCTTGCAACCAACATTTTTTCTGCCGGCCTGTTCTATTTACTCATGTCTCGGGTCTGTGTGTCAATATGTCTAATACGCGAGTGGATCCAAGCAAAGTTACTATCAGCTGTGATCATGTGGTGTGTCAGAATCATCACAGGAGAGAAATGTGGTTTCTGAGGCGTGACAGAGTGTAACCTGTGTAGTGCAGAGAAAAATCACATGCATTGCTGCTCTTTTCGACCGCCGCTGCCTGTTAATTGGTGGCACGCTGCTGTCAGTAATGGTGTTCTCTCCAGCTGTGGATGTTTGAGTGGTTGGCCGATGGGGATTTTCCACTGAAGTTTTCCTGGCCTTTTTGTGACATTTCAGGTGGTCGTACTGATTTACTTTTGCTTGCAAAGTAACGTAGGTGCTTTTGACTGTCATCATCCTCTTTGAATCCGGTTTCACACATAACAATGCACGTCTTTTTCCACTCCAGGTGAATGAATATATTTGTTCTCTAGAAAGCGTTTTCTTTCATCACATTTTATTCATCTGACTCTCACACATTCGATTTATTTATGTCCTGCCCCCCTCTTTCTGTGCACAGTAAGTAACGGAGTAACGTTCACCTGTCATTTGTTGATCCAGCTTAGGCAGAAATTAGAAGCGTTTGTTTTGATGCAACGGATCTCTCCACTAATACAAACATGGCAGAATTGTTGTCACATAAAAATGAGATCAGGTAGAAGCCTGGATCAAGATCGTGATCATATTTTGGTTAATCTGACAGCCCTATATGTCATATTTTTTGCTCCAGAGCACTGGCGTTGCTGGCCAATAACTCCACAGGGTACCTGTAATCTGTTAAGAATGAAATATTTACTTGCACTTAAAGAAATGAGTCACAAATCCAACTAGTTGTTGCCTTCACAGGCTCTGTGGGACAGTGGGCCAGAGAGCCGTCGCTCCAGCTGGACCAGCATCAGCCGAGCCCCAAGCCTCCACAGGAGGAGCCAGTCGGGGGAAATGGAGTCCTTGTTGTCCGACACACACACAAGCTCCGACTTCAGCAGCATGGAGCAGTCGCTGGACCAGCCCGACTACCTGCAGGTGCCCATGCTTCACCAGCCGGACTGCAATGGCACCACCTTTCACCTCCCTGACGATGCTCCCCTGACTACACACTGCCACAGCGACCAGGAGGAGGATGAGATTGAGGAGGTGCAGCTCTCTGCATTTGTGTTATTTATTTAAATGTAGATGTTTGAGTGCTACATGATTGAGTGTTCTGTTATTTCCAGTTAAAACAACAAGTTAATAAAAGAACTTGTTTCGGCGTGTTCAGAAGTTCAAAAACTGCTGCTAATTAACTTGCAAAGGCACCCTGAGTAACGTTAGACACTTTGAAAATATTTAATTAGCTGAATATAAATTATAAGCAGGGTGGAGGAAATATTGAGAACATTGTTTGAAAAACTTGTGCTGTGCTGGAATTTCAATGTGCTGATACAACATGGGGTCACCACTATAACTCGGTGTTTTCCACCAAGTAAAACAATTTCAGTCTCATTCTGAATTATAACGTGACCATTGCACGAGTTTGGTCATTTAATGAGTGCACAGAAAATGAACTAACAACGTCAAAGAAGTCATTCTCATGCAAATTTGTGTGTGTGTGTTCCTTCCAGAGTTTATGTAAGAAGCTGAAGAAGATACTGGAGCCATATGAGCCTCAGTGGTGCCTGGAGCATGAAGAGTGGTCTCTCTATCTGTTCGCTCCACACAACCGGTAAATACACACTACACACACACACACACACACACACACACACACACACACACACACAAACACGT
>CAKAKR010032588.1:0-29949 GCA_916700685.1 Adelosebastes latens | reverse complement strand
TTCCATCAGTACGACAGCAGTGTCACATCATACTCAAGAACACTGTCAATGAAACTTCACACTTCCTTCCAACAAGCTGTTTGTCCATGCCCTCCAGAACAACACATGGAAGCATTTTCTGATCTGACGCCCCCGTCGGCAGTACGACATCTATTGTCAACACCTTCCAAAACTGTCACAAATCACTGTTGAATAATAAAGCTGTTATAATGAGACAATGCTATGGTTAAGGTTTGGTTGAAGTTTAAGCACAAAAACAACTTGGTTAGGTTTAAGGCAAGATCCTGGTTTGGGTTAAAGTCACTACCTCGTTAAGGTTATGGAGCCTTCGTTGTCATGGTTACAATAATAAACATGTGGTTAAGTTTTGGGGCACTGGCTGAAGCAACTGATGCTGTCATTTTTCTTGGGAGAACAGTCTCCTTCCTGCAGATGTTTCACATTAAAATCCTACCAGGAATGGGAGTCACTGGTTTATGTTGAATTTTGCAAGTGAGGCATTATGGAACAGGTACAGCAAGGCCACCATTAACAGCCTAAAATAAGGACCAGCCTTTTTATTGTTTCTTCTGGACGGATAAATGCCGGCTTTTATTTGAGAATTTACAGTCCATATACAAAACTGCACATATAGCAAAAAGAGTGGTGGCTGTGCCAAACTCGGATAGGTGGGCAGTGCTTGTTTCAGCTCAGCGCTCTTTCTCTCATTGTGCAGAGAAAAGTCTGATATTTGTCTTCTGCTGCATGTGCACTTTTGTTTATGTATGAGCATCACAAGACATCGATAAATGTCACTTTTTGCAAGGAAAGAGCTTCTGATTGTCCTTTTGTTGAGGGTGAAAAAACAAACATCAGGAAAGCCACTAAACCACGATTGTAACCTGCATGGTTTGAAATGTAAGAGACAGGGAGCCAAAATGGGTGTATTTAAAGTGGCAAAGTGGCAGAGGAGGACCCAGTGCAGACGTCTAAATCTGCCTCTGTTACAGTGGAAGGCCGTGCTATCCAAAGCCTCCATGATACACGGCCAGAAAGCTTAAGTGACTAAGTGCACCTCCACCCAGGGGAATTAGGGAGGGAAGAGGCCTCGAAGAATAATTCTGGCGGGCTCTGAATTATTGTCTTTTCCCAGCTGGCTCCCTTTGCTTCTCTTTCTCCTCCCCCCCCCCCCGTGACTGCGAATACAGCCAAATCCCCCCTTGCTTTGCCTGGCTGGCTGGTAGATTTCGACCATGTAGAAAAGCCCCGTAGAGGTTTAACGGATGGTTTTGTGTGACTCAGAGAAACTAAGCATACGGCTAGTGCCAGGCAAAGAAGATGCGATAGTAATAACAGTAATAAGAAAAGACGCCGCCAGATAAACATCAATTTTAGTACCTGCTGGTTTGTGTTCCACTTTATCATAGGGCGGGATGCTGTGTTCTGAATTAAAGTTTACAGACAGAGAAACAGACAGCAGAGAAAAGGGAGAAGGAGGTTTGAGTACCGCATCTCCGATCAGCGTGATCTGTAATTTCCAGCAACATTTTTGAAGCTTCAGCAGCGGAGGAAACAGACCTGCATCGGCTCTCACAATCAAAATCTTTACAAAAAGTGCATTGATTTTACTGTACCTGAGAGAGAGGAATTATTTCATCTCACCTCAGGCTCTGAGGATCTGCTTTACAGGAGGCACTCTCAAAGATAAACATTTTAATGTGCACTCTCGCGCAGGCACTATGGATATCTAACATATATAGATATACATAAAAGCTACTTTAATGTTTTATTCCTTCTCCGTTGCAAATGATAGAGATTTTATATTCCAATAGCCTTGCAGTTGAACCGCAGTGAGGGAGTCTGTGGGCATTTAGGATGAGTTTTGAGGGATGTGCATGCATCTGTGTATTTATGTGCATCCCTGCTTGCGTGCAAATGCAAAAAAAGGTGCACGTTGTCAGTGAGCACCGACTCAGCTCACCTCCTCCTTATTCATGCATTCCCTCCCTTTTTATATGCAGCGCGGCGCCTCGACATGAAAAGAGCTACCCTAATTGGAGACCGCTTTCTATGTAGTTTCCGTTGCACATTGCCACATCGGGAATTCACAGAAAATAATAATAGCACTGAACACTAAAAGGGAGAAGGGCGTGTGTGTGTGTGTGTGTGTGTGTGTGTGTGTGTGTGTGTGTGTGTGTGTGTGTGTGTGTGTGTGTGTGTGTGTGTGTGTGTGTTTGTGAAAGAAAATGAGAGGCTGGGATGGAGGGAGGCAGACGGAGAGAGAGAAGAAGTGATTACGGCTAAACTGTCGTCTTCCATTTTCGATCTGAATGATTCCATTATCTGGACATAATCCGTCCAAGATCTGCTTATTCTTCATTCCAGCTCTGAAAATTTCACAGTGAAAGAACCCGTTTCTGTCACTGCATCTCAATCAGGTCATTGTCTTACTTTTCAAGGGCAAGCGTGCTCAGCCGGCACTCGATAAAAGCCAACGACGGGGCGTTGTACGGCTTGAGGACATTGATTATACAATTCGTTTGTTTGCACACGCTATACATGTATTCTCTCTTTCCTTCTCTCTTCCCAACCCCCCTCTTTCCTCTCCATTTACACACCTATTGGAAGTTGGCTGTCAGTGCTTGGAGCTGTGGTCATACAGCTTAAGGGCCAGCTAAGGTAACGGATTGGTCTCTGCAGCTTAGCGTGGGCGAGGTGCTTGGTCAGATATTGGAAGAGATTTTAATGTGGTTTGCATGCATGAGAACAGCAACCCAGAAGAAGACTTTGGCTGGCGTGGAGAAAAGGGCAGAAAAGAAGAAAGGGTTTGAGGGGTGGAAGGGTGAATAGTTAGTGAAGATGGAAGCATAAAAAAGAGAAGAGGGAATTTGCAAATGACTGGAGAGAAATAAGAAAAAAAACTGGATGGTTTGAAATGAAACAGAGAGACAGGAGAGATGGGCGAATAGAGGGAGAGGGCCTCAAAGAAAGAAAGTGGAATGAGGCGTAGAAGGGAAGCAGGAGAATGTGAATAAGGCCGTGGAAAAGGAAGAAAGAATGAGAGGAGGAAGATTGGAGGAGCGTCTGGTTTAAAAATGAAACACAATGAGAGAATTTCACCAGAGGCATGGATTGTCTATCCAGAACATTTCCTTTTCAGCACCATCAAAGACGGCGAAACTTGCCGATGCTGCGCTTTTTATCTCTCCATTCTCTGACTCTCTCTCTCTCTCCACTTCTGTTTTGTTTCTCTCCAAAAAAGACCTCTGAAATGACTGACATTCAAGGGTGACCTCATTGTAGTTTTCTTATTCTGGGATTTTTTTTCCCTCCAGAATGCCAGTTTTTGCTGTCTCACGCCAACAATATCACGAGAAATTGCACCGATGTGGGACAAAGATTAATCTCCTTATCTCTTCTAACAAACCCGGACCTAAGGGTGTGCATATTATTAGCTTTTAGACCTCTGTATGGTTTAATATCGCTCCACCAGATATGACTTCTCACCACAGACAAAGACTGTGTGACATATCTTTGGTTCCACGTGGCGAGGAGTTGGTGGTCTTTTCTGCGAAGCCCATCAATCATACATGAACAATTAGGCAGCAGAAAAGAGACGGGTCAAAATTCAGAGATTATCAGATAAGAGGTTTCTTTCTCTTGATGTGGGAGTTTGATGAGGTGCAACTGTCTCATTAGGTAGTCATTTTGGTGCCTTCTTTGTGCTTGGCTTTAGACAAATCCACCAGCTGATTTATGAGTTGCACTCTCTAGCAACGCCACCTTTACTGCGGCGGCACACTCCAACTGAAAGCAGTTTCACGGAGTGCGTGTGAAAGCACAGATGGTCGGATTGATCGCAGTCAGCAATCATCCCGTCTGACAGATGAAGGTATGTGAATGTTATTCAGTCACAATGCAGTAGTCTGAGATTGGTTGAAAGTCTTTTGGAGAAATAAAAACATCCACAAGACGAGTGTGAAAGTGCAAAATTACTATTCAGAATTTGCTTTGCTGTAATTATAAATCAACAAATTTGCAATCTATGATTTTTTTTGCTTTGTAATCAGAAGAAATTATTGTTTTCATTGTCAACTAACCTGTTAAAAATCAATTGTTTGGTCTATTAAATATCAGGATATAAACAAAAATGCTCATCACAGTTTCCCACGGCCAAAGGTGATGTCGTCTAATCACTTCTTTTATCTGACAAGCAGTTCAGACACCTCAAAGTATTACGTATACTATCAAAGACGACAAAGAAAAATCAGCAAATATTTACATTTGCGAAGCTGGCATTTTTTAAAAGGATAAAAGCTTAAAAAAAACCACTTGATTAACGAAAGTTGTTGCAGATTAACACATGAATCAACGTATCCTCATACAACGGTTCGTATGATATCTTATGAAAAGTTATTCCTCATTTTTCGTGCGTTTTCCTACAAACGTCTAGCAACACGTCAATTTCGGCTTGTTACATGCATACAGTCTTTACAAAGTAAACTTCCGTCTTCACAGGAAACAATTTGGTTAGGTTTAGGCAATAAAACCACTTGGGTTTAAAAAAACATCGATTTGGTTAGGTTTAGGCAATAAAAACACTTAGGTTTAAGAAAAGATCTATTTGGTTAGGTTTAGGCAATAAAACTACCTTGGTTTAGGAAAAGATCAATTTGGTTAGGTTTAGGCAATAAAACCACTTGGGTTTAAAAAAACATCGATTTGGTTAGGTTTAGGCAATAAAAACACTTAGGTTTAGGAAAAGATCAATTTGGTTAGGTTGAGGCAATAAAACTACTTAGTTAGGTTTAGGAAAAGATTGTGGTTTGGGATAAAATAACTACGGAAGTGGCGTAACTTAAGTACGGGACTTTCATGACAAATAAATCAACGTTGACTTCTGTTTTCAAATCGGGTACCAACACCGATCTCCTGGGCGAAAGTCTGGTGTTTTTTGACCAACCCATCCACCCCAACCTCCTCAGTATTGTTTGTCGCTCTTTATACTTCCTGGTTCATGATTATGTGGATTACATATAAACTGATTTTGTGAGATATATATACAAATTACAGTGCATTACGTTTCATAGGTATAGCTACGAACGGTGTATGAGAACAGCCTGCATGAACAACATATGAAATTGAGGCTAGGAAACAGAACCATGCATGGTTTTTGAGAAAGCAATAGTATTTTGAGGTGAATAAAAATGACTTCATGGAGCAGAGGCTTATGGGTTTTGCATTCAGGTTTTTTTTTTTCCAGTTGTAGCAGCCCATAACAGCACAGCCCAGTAAGCTGGTTTTGGTGGTTGAAATGTGGTTGAACAGGACATATTTTTACAGTTAATATAAGTGTATACTTCCTCCTACTCCTTTTCAAACATGTAAGATTTAAATTGTGTTGTTTATGATAATCATTTACTGAGTATGTGTATAGGTTTATTGTTAATTTTATTTTACTGTTATTTAGTTTTATTTTGATCTTTTTTTTTGTTTTTTACATGTTCAAAATAAAATACAAACAAACATTTTAGATTTTACATGAACAGTTTTTAGATTACAAAAGGAAAGGAAAGAAATTTCAATGAATACATTTTAACATTAATCAGGTTCTACATAGATATATCTCTTGGCAAAAGCAGTTTAACACGACACTAAAGTCTTATTGCACTTTACAAGTGAGATTCCACCACAGTAATATCAGCTTGTTTATTTCCACCTCCAACCTGCATTAGTCTATATTTGGAATACAGCAAGTAAAGGATCTGAAACTGGGGATTCACACAGCATGCTAATCCCTACGATCCAATCCCTGTGCAACTTTTACCACTTTTTACTGTGAAATTTATTGGCAGTTCTACCTCCATAGCCTCAAGTTCATACAGCTCATCGAGCCCTGAGACTTGTCAATCAGCTTGACGCGCTGTCTATCATGAAAAGGCATCTCGCCTGCAGCCGAGCTAAGCAGCATCCGTAAAGCCGCCAGAGTTGTTGAAGAAGCAGATGGTGAACACGAGCAATCGGCAATAAAAACAGGAATGTAAATGGTGACTAGTGTTGTTTTAAATTTCAGTGTAGCTGCATCTATATAACACACACCCAAAGCAACTGGTATACACACAGAAATGTTCTAAACATTAGAGAAAATACTATTAAAAGAGGTGATTTGGGTTTGAGGAGTGCAGCATCGACGTGCATCATGTAGAGCTATTCATCTGGTATAATGTGAAAAATGTATACAATTCAAATGGCACAAGTTCTCTTGCACAGGCTATAAAAATGAATCATCAGGCCCCAAAATGCAATAGCCCAAATACTTAATCCAATGACTCTATACAGCGTTCACACATAATTGTATTTTCCGACGAGATTAATGGAACCACGATCACATTTTTGCATCTGAGACTCTGGTTGTATTTTAAAAGTTTGAAGTCTTCTCGGTAATATTGTGGGTTCATTCTTTTTTTCTTGTCCTTTCAATCTCTCTTCTGATAATGTCCTCCCAGCGCCTCTGGAGCCACAGAGGCAGAGAGCTCTAGAGGCTCACTGATAGCAAACCACCGTTTCTGTCCAAAAGATGGGGTTCCTTCATCACTCAGAAAACCCTCGAAACCCAAAGGCACCTGCGAACATTTCCTCCTCAAAAACTTCCTAACGCTGACTGCTCAGAGAACATAAGCCATCCTTCACTCTATCTCCACTTCTCTCTCCTCCCATCTCCCTTGCGTTTCCAATTCTAAACTCTATGATCAAGAATCATTTTGTGGCATCGCAGCCTGTTTGGAAGCCAATCATGGTCCAATATGCACAAGTGTGATGTCGAAACATGAAGCCTCCAATGGACATTTCAGTGAAGTAGGAGACATATTGTGTCTAGTAGTTAAACATTTGAAATGAAAAAAAAAATTATATTAGGGCTGTCAAAGTTAAAGGGACTATTTGTAAATTTCAGAAATGCTTGTTAACAGCGACACCTGTGGCCGTTAAGCCAACGAAAGTCAACGTCGGGTTCGCGCTTGCTCGCTTTAAATAGACATGAACGAGCATCGCTCAAAACAGTGAGGCGACACACGTCAGCTAAAACCAAAATATCACTCTATATTTCACCTGCTTGGCAGTAATGTTAGCTGACCAGACGAAGGTCTCTCCATGAATCAATGCTGATACTGTGTTGGCTTCTCCTGCTTCAGCCTCCAGGAAGCAGCGGGGCTCCGCAGCGAGTAACGTTATCATCTCCGACCGCAGCCGGAGTGAGCAGGGAGACACCGGCACACGGTCGGAGACGATAACGTAACTCGTTGCAGAGCCCCGTCACTTCACGGAAAACCTCTGTTGGTCTGGAGGAGCTGCAGCATTTATTTCTGCACAAACGTCCCCTGTGCATTCACTAGATATTCTCAGAGCTAAACTAACTCTTCTGCAGTGTGGAGTGAGCGCGCGTTCACGTCTAGAGGTGGAGCGAGAACGCGAGGACGCGCGTGCTGTGTCAGTGAAGGCAGGCGGGCAGAGGAGGAGAGACACGGCCACACGCGAGCACGCATATGCGAACGCGCATGTGTCCCGACCCGGTACATTTATACGCTTAAAAAGTTACAAACAGTCCCTTTAATGCAATAATAGCGACTTAACGCAAATTTGTTTTAACGCCACTAATTTCTTTAACGCATTAGCGCATGCGGTTTTTAGGTTGTAGCGGGCTCAGTTTTAAAGCTAGAGTGAAGATACTGGCGTCATATGAAACTATAAAATCTAAGGAATCCATTGGTACTAACCATGTCATACTAGCTTGTCCCGAAAGAGGAAATAACGCTCCAAACATACACTAAATTTTGGTAAGAGAAAAACTGGCATGGCCATTTTCAAAGGAGTCCCTTGACCTCTGACCTCAAGATATGTGAATGAAAATGGATTCTATGGGTACCCACAAGTCTCCCCTTTACAGACATGCTCACTTTATGATAATCACATGCAGTTTGGGGCAAGTCATAGTCAAGTCAGCACACTGACACACTGTCAGCTGTTGTTGCCTGTTGGGCTTGTGTTTGCCATGTTATGATTTGAGCATTTTTCTTTATGCTAAATGTAGTACCTGTGAGGGTTTCTGGACAATATTTGTTTGTTGTTAATTGATTTACAATAATAAATATATGCATACCTTTGTATAAAGCAGCATATTTGCCAATTCCCATGTTGATAAGAGTATTAAATACTTTACAAATCTCCCTTTAAGGTAAATTTTTAACAGATAAAAAATGTGCGATTCATTTGCGAATAATTGCGATTAACTATGGACAATCATGCGATTAATCGCAATTGAATATTTTAATTGATTGATAGCCCTAATTTATATATAGTCTGGATTTTTTTAAAGATTTTTTTCCTAAATAATCAATCAGGTTGAGTTAAAGTCAACACATTTTTTCAATAAGATATAGTGACTGGCAGTGTGCTCTATCAAACAGTCGAGCAGAAAGTTAAAATGTTAACATTTAAATAATTAGCCAGCAGAATTATTTGCTTTTTCCCAACTGTTTTCATAAAATGAATGAGAAAAAAAAAATTGGTTCCTTTTACTGTAGGACACAAAACTAGGGCTTGTTTTTTTTTCCATATGCAGTTTTAATTAAGCTTAGCTGGTGTAGTGTTAGAGGTTAAGATCACACAGATGTGAATGCAGAGAAAGACGTGGGAACATTAAAAAAAAGAGACTTTCAAATCTCAGCCCTCCATTCCCACAGAGCCCTGGAAAAAAAAACTTGATTTGTCAACCTAAATTACATTGACTTCTTACAAGAGACTTTTCCCTACTGACAGAGGAGGAAGCTCGTTCGCGATAGTGGGCAAAGAAAATAAATTGACATTTAAATAATCCTAATCGCTTTCTCAGGGAGCCCAGTGGTGAGCATCTCAGGGGCAAGGCGGCATGAAGATAACACGGCCTGTCATCACTGTTAAAAGTGTGTTGGGGAAGCTCCTACTGTATCTCACATCAAATATGTGCCAGCTGAAACCCCGCTGAGCCCTCTCGACCCGATGCAAATGAAAGATTTGAGGGCGCAGGCATGAGAAAGAGAGGAGTAAAAAAGAGTGAGAGATGGGAAATACACATCCAAAGAGAAATGAATAGAGTACAAGGAATATTGTTGCCTCATTAAAATCGTTGTTTGCCACAAACAGGGTGAAAAGTTTGGCAAGATTTGTTTTGGAAGTTATAATAATTGTTCCCCCTAAAAGCTTATGGGATAATAATATTGCAGCATTAAATGTATTTCAGTGTAGTTTAAGTGACTCAATGCCCGCAGCTTACAGTGAATACATGCATCTTAGAGTAGGCACACCAAATTGTCTCCATTACACCACAATTACTTATGAGGATTGCCATTCAAAAAGCAAGAAAGAACACACTCACTGGTTTAGATGCTGTCAAACTGTGGGCACCAGGAAAGTAGATGAGCAGACAGTCTGACAGAAGAAAGTAAAGAAGCAGCAGCTGTGACAGGAAGTGCACCTCCACACTATTCTCTCACATCACTCAAGGCCAAAACAGGCATCTAAAACTTCAGATCAGATTGCTCAAATTAAAATTCTCTACAAGATAGTTGTCCTCGCCAAATGTTCAAGGTTAGGTAGCTCCAGGAAAACCTATAATGGAGGCCTGTTGGCAGTTTTTCCTTTTTGAACGAGGGTTGGTGCCAAGGAATCACTGGAGGTGTCACAGTGGTGGTTCTTGTCAATTACAAGCCAAATCAAAGAATCAGCTATGTTGCCTGTAAGGCTGCAACTAATGATTTTTTTCATTATCAATTCATCTGCTGATTATTATTTTCTCAATGAATCGTTTTGTCTATAAAACATTAGAAAATAGTGAAAAATGGCAATTATAATTTCCCAATTTCTTTTTTTGTCCCGCAAACAAACCCAAAGATAACCAGTTCATTATCATACATGACAAAAAAAACAGCAAGTCATAATTGAGAAGCTGTAACCAGACAATGTTTGGCATTTTTACTTGAAAAATGACTGAAATGATGAATTTATAAGGAAAAGAGTTCATTTTCTGACGGTCGACAGTGACGGTCTGCTGTCTGAGAAAATAAAATTATATATAAAGTTTCAACAAAAACTGAAAACTATAACCGTCATGAGATTTATTGCAGGACTGTTGTATCAATTTGAATTAGTTTTAGCTCAGTGAACATAATAAACCGGTCACTGAGTATATTGTCTACAATAAAGGTTAGAATAACACTGGGACACAGGTCACATTTCATGGAGACTTTTTCCTCTAGAATTACAAACTTGACCTTCTGTATGTTGTTGGAAATGGTGTGACATTTTTATATGAACAGTAAAGAAAGCGAAAAACAAGCACGGAGGACGGGCTGGTGGATGCATGTAACTTTTCCTGGCACCTATAAGAAGCAAATGTTTCTTTTAAAAATGACTGCAATCTTTCCTTAACACTAACCCAGTCATTTTAGTTGCTTAATCTTAACCATACCTATCTATAGGGGTGGCATGGCATTAAACACTTACGTGTCATTTTCAAAGGCGGCGACAAATAACCTCTTTTGTCGTTCAGGTATGAGGACTTGTTGACCTGCGATAATGTCCTTCAACTTAGGTGAGAAAATTGTGATGTGTGATTCGGAGACTTTTAGAGCTCAGTAATGAGCTCCATCTCCAGCAACATGACTCTTGACCTTCTCTTCTCTCGAGGAAAAAGACACAGATGTCATGTAATAAGATTCATTACTTTTCACTCTCTTTCTCTCAATGTGTCTTATCCTACCCAGCCACCCAGCGTCCGTCCCTCCTCCCCCTATGTGGAGCCAGAGGTCCCTGTCTCTCCTCCTCTCAGGAGTGCCATCCTCTCCATTCCTCTTTTCACTATCACAAACTGGATCCGCTGACAGCTCCCCATAAAAGAGAATTCCAATCAGTCTACCCACCTGCACAATGGGAGATATGAACCAGGCCTTTTAACGAGACATACAGACACAGACTGGGAGACTGGAAAAAGGGGAAACAACTAGCCTGGCTCTCTCTAAAGTTAAATAAAATACCTACTAGCACTCACTAATTAACACATTGTATCTTGTTTGTTTAATCCGTACACAAAAAGAAATGTAAAAGCTATGTGTTGTTACTATTTCTTGGCAACCAGCAGCCGGGCAAAGAACGTATATTGCTAAGAAGTGCGTAAGAAGTGATATTTAACTATTTACCTACTTACTTATTATTTATTACACTTTCTTACCCGGCCGCTTCCCAGAGGAGCATAAAGTGATATGCATTGTACTAGCATTACTTCGTTACCGGTGCAATCGTTAACTAAAAATGGGTTTTCACAACAAGATATCAACGTTTTCATTGGTGGATACGTTTTAAATTTTGCAGTGAGGAATGGAACAAGACGAAACCGCCCCACAGTGAGCTGTTAGATGAGGAGCTGAAGGCGACAGCCTCTTACTGTGGTTTGTACAATCCAGCATAACATAAAGACGGAGAAACACTGTAAGCGCAGACATCCTCTTTTCAACAGGAAGCAGTGGGATTTTTGGATAATGGGATCTTAATTTTAAGAAACAGAAAATGTACCAGGCGTTCGGTATTCAGCTCGACCCCTGACATCTCTCAGTTAGATGTTTATCTCTCCTTACTATAAGTGATTTAGAGACAGATGGGAGAAAGGGAATTGGTGCTGTCAGATATTAGAGGAGAGCCAAATTGATTTCTCTGGGACCAAAATGAAATGAGACCAGGATGAGAGTCATTTTCTCCAAGAGAGGCAGCGCAACTCATTCCGCAGGACAAATCTAGAAATGTTCCTGAATCAAGGAAAGAAGCACCGCTGGGTCTTGTAGAATGATAAGAAATGGTTATAGGGTTTAGGTATAGCATTGCTTAGATTACAGATAATGATCAGACACGATTTTGATGAAGTAGTCAATCATTTCCTTCTCTTTTTTTATTTGTTTCTGAAAGGAGGACCAAAAGATGCATAGACTCAAACTCCACTGAATCAGGACCTTATCCAGCCATTCTCTATGAAGCTCCAGCTGTATGAGGCATAATGACTGCCACCATTCATTACTCATTCCACTCCGACTTCTCTATTTTGGATTATTATTCTCCAATAGTCTCACCCTAATTTGAACCACTTGCTTGGCTCTCGAGCTAATTAAACCATGCACCACAGTTCTAGCTTAATGCTTACAAAGGGCTCTGGCACACTGTACTATACAACTCTCCCTCCCACCTCCCACCTGTTTGTATTCAAATCTGTACTCATCTCGGTTTCAGTGTTCACAAGTCAGCACTTTGCCTCATCTTTAAAAAGTTTCAGACCTCGTTTTCTGTCCTCTCATCCTCTTATTTTCTCCCCCCACACAGATGAATAATAAATGGAGCATCATGGGGATTGCTCTTTCAGATGAGCAGCTGCGTTTTGTGAGTCAAATGCCCTAAATTTCACAAGACATGTATAGAGTCAGTGGCAAAAGTTTTGAGGAAGATTAGTTCTGGATGGTTTGTTAAAATCCTCAGCAATTGAGGGCCTGGAAGATCATCTCTAAGCTAAACATATTCATCAAGAATCAAGCAATGCAAACTAAAATGGAGTTATATTATATGCAGCTAAAACGTGATTTTAAAGGTCCCATATTGTAAAAAGTGAGATTTCATGTCTTTTTTTTTTTTATTATAAAGCAGGTTTAAGTGCTATAGAATACTGTAAAAGTATCAAAATGCTCAATCCACGGAGAAATACACACAGCCCGTATTCAGAAACTGTGCCTTTGAAATAACCCGACAGGATTTTTGTGATGTCACAAATACACAATAAATAGATCATTACACAGTTTTAAATATAAACCATCTAAATGTGTCCCAGTTTATTTCCGGTTGCAGTGTCTGTGAATGGCTTCAGCTGACAGGAAGTAAACATGGACCCAAGCTGTTGCCTAGCAACGTAGTTCTGTTGAACTGAGCTAAAACGGAGCATTTCAAACAGAGTGTAAAAACAGGCATATTCAGGCAGACAGTATGACAAAATGAAGGGTTTTTTTTTACATTAAAGCAGATAAACATGCTAATATAACACAAAATACAAGTATGAACCTGAAACCTCAACCTCAAACAAACACAGGACTTTTAACCAGGAGACCGGTGCTCGTGGCCCATGTGAAACTAAAAATAACCGTTGACTTACTTTGTCACGTCAGTTGTTAGTAACATAACTTGTTAGTGTTGCGAGTAACGTTAGTCACAAGTCACTTAAGTCGCTAGTCACGTGAGTTGTTCATCACTGAAATATTCTTCTTAATATACTGAAGGTTTCATTGCTAATACAATATTACTTTGCATTTCCTCTCACCAAAAAAGGCACTGTGGCAGCGATATTTGATCACAATCAATGCAGCAATAGCACCGCTGTATCCATACGTGGGTATTACATCCCATCAAATCACCCGTTCTGATGCTCAGTTTGCAACTTACATTTGGAGGAAATTAAAAAGACTGATGGACAATTTCACAATATACAGATAAAAAGCTTCATTATATGATATAAATAGTCATCATTGCTCCTTCAACCTCTGCCTCTCTCCTCCTCTCACACACTATCCCGTCTTGTGAAGGAACAGATAACGCCTCAACAGCTCCATCGATAAAGTGGACTCTCTTTGTGCTCTGAGCTGTGGCTGTTTGAGGAGACCTAAATCGCTAAATAGATCCGCTCATTACGGCCGAGGATTACGGAGGAACATTGGGCCTTGTTCTCTCAATAATTAGCTGAGGGGAAAGCTATAGATTTCAGTTTGAACTGGAGTCTTCCAGATGCAAATGTTTGATCCCAGTAACTGTAGTTAATTTGTATTTAGTACCAGGTGTTTTGGCTTTAATTGTTGTGTGTGTTTAATAGAATCAATTGTCAGTCTGTATGAGTATGTTCTACATAAGGAACAATGTGGCTCCATCTGTCAGACAGAGTGCTCTGTAAAATAATAACTAATATCCACCACCGCCACACCAAGAAAAATATAAGTAAACTCAGTTTAACTTAATTCAAACATTCCACATGGATTATAGTTGTAGTTGCAAACAGTGCAACACAACAAGGGCAACTTTTAAGCATTTAGCTTTTCTTTAGCTACAACTTCCTGGAAGATTCATAGAAGCTGTGACATTTAAAGAAGGGATATTATGGAGCAATCCGGTCTCACTCCCAACTCGTCAAATACTGCCAATTGGGCAGCGCCAATTGGGCAGCGCCAATTGGGAAGCGCCAATCGGGCAGCGCCAATTGGGCGGCTTTCTTCTTTATTTTTAAAGGACACTATTCATGTAATGAGCGTATATTGACATGCCATCCCTGGACCGTCCAAAAGTAACGCAAGAGGGGTACCCTGTGCCGAGGGGCACTGACCCTATTTTTCACATATAATGTATGTATTGTTGTTTGTGTTGTATGTTTTTCTAATGGACTTCAAGACTGTTTAATAAAGATTAACTAACTAACTAACAACTTGCCACAAATACTGGAGGTCCCGGTTCAGAACTTTTAAAATGATAAGCTTCCAATATTGATATGGCATTGTGCTGTTGCAGAATTAACCTACCTACCTTTGCTATATGAAATTAGCTGCAGGTGATGTTTGTTTATTAACCACCAAAAGCAACCATCAGCGAAGGCTAAAGTTTTGAAACTTGCCAAAATGGAAACAACTCTGTCAGAGCCAAATAGAACATGATACAAATGTAACCTGACTGAGAAGTATTGGTCTTGATGTGTAAAACTGACAGCCCAGTCGCACGAAAAAGCATATGAATGACTCGATAATACGCAAGGCAAAAGTGTGTAATAAGAACGCCGTTCTTGCTTTAGGCGTGTCATTTGTACGCCATGTAGTCTGTAATGACTGCATTGTAAATGCATCTACGTATTGTGCTTACGGCGGGCGGGACATACTTACGGCCAACCATGACGTTTTTTTCCTAAACCTAACTAAGTGGATTTGTTCATGCCCCGGCGAGGCAAAACGTGACACTGACACGCTATACTCTGGTGGACAGACGGGTCCATTAAATGCTTTGGCGTGATATCGGGTTGAATATTGAAGGAGTTCCCCTTTAAGTGATGAACAAGAAGCTCCTACCCCGCACAGCTTCACCAGGCATCAGGCATGATTTAACGGCATCTTTCCAACAAGCCAATCTGAATGTCTCGGGAGTGTATGAGCAAAGGTTGGTAAGGTTGAGTGGAGATAACTTTTGATTAAACCCAACCACTTTGTCATACAAATTGGAAAATACCACCTCTTTAAGGCATTGCAATTTGCAGCATATGACTTGCAGAGCTCAGGAAGATATGGATTTTGACCAAATTTATTTAAAATGAAATCTATATATTGACTTGAACAGTAAGGCGGAATGTGTGAGATGTACTGAATGAATAACTGCCTATTCAACAAACTGACTTGGTGAGATCACAGTGATTCATCTTGTGTAAAACTTATTTCTCCCTGGCTGAGGCGTTTTCAACGCCATGCTATTTTCAGTGTGTTAAGTTTGAGATTTCCATTTTTTTATTATTTTTTATGTCAGAGCGCAGTTGTGCTCTCCAATCACGTTACTTTATATCTGTTTCGAGTAGGGAATAAAAATCCATCAGTAGGATACAGACCTTAAAAGAAAACGTATACAATATGTGAATGTGTGTGTTGCTCAACAGCAAATGAATCATTCTCCACTCTGGTGTCTGAATGATGTGAATCATTCATACATTTTCTATGGCAATGCCACAGTGGGCAAAGTGGATTGGTATTGCAGGGCTATCATGAAGTCACTGTGAATAATGACTAATACAAATGTCACCATATGGCTTGCACAAGCACACACCCATACAGAAATACACTCCATTACTTGCACTTTTAAGATGGATGTCCTTTTAACACAACATGTAAACATTTCAAATGACAGTAACCGAATTAGGTAATTGGCAAAAGGGCTGACATCAGATTCCCTGTATTTGATATCTTCAGGAGGAAGAATTTGATTTCTTTGAGGCCACAAATAACAATGTTTTCATTATCGATTAATCTACCAATTATTTCCTCAAAATAGCAAACAGTGAAAAATGTCCATCAGTTTCCCAGAGCCCGAGGTGACATCATAAAATGTTTTGTTTTGTCCGACCAACAGTCCAAAAGATTTTCACTTCATCATAAATCATAAAGGTGTAAGAAACTAGTCACATTTGAGAAGCTGGGACCAGTGAATTTTAGTCCCTTTTTCCCAAACAATATTACTCAAACTATTAAGCGATTATCATAATAATTGGCAATTAATTTTCTGTTGCTCAACTAAGGGATTAATCAATTAATCATTTCAGCGCTAGATTCTAAAAAACAATCGCCAATCATCTCTTCAATCCTCGATACACAATCCGATCGCCAACTGCCACAAGCCTAACGTGACGTTATGCCACTGAGTCACATGACATTACATCCGTAGCTTACATTACGTTACAACCATACTTGTTTTAAGCCAAACCATGATGTTTTTCCTAACCCTAACTAAGTGGTTTTGCTGCCTAAACCTAACCGCCACAGTTTCACAACGTTAACCAAGTGTTTCAACGTTAACAGCAACCGTTTCATGGCATTAACCACACGCAAACCTTCTGCGTCAAGATACTACGCAAAAGGCTGCCTCCGGGATCACTATAATGACGCTTCTGCCCAAGCGGCCAAGAGTAGGGATGACTTTTTTTATCTTTGTAAGTAAAACCAAAGGAGCAATCATTCTTAAGAGCAAATAAGGTTTAATTTTATATGGTGTTCATTTTGAAAACTAGTGCAAAAATATCCCTGAAGTGAGTCAAACATTGCCAATTTTATAGATCAAAGTCTCAACTGCTTCTGGTAGTTTTGCCTCATGATTTGACAATGATAACATGATGTCTAAAAATGCTTTGAATGGCTTCAAATGCTCTAAACTCTAGTGAAAGAAACTGGACTGTAATCTGTAAATCAAAGAGAATGGCAGCTAAGAAATGTGAGTCTGCTAGGTCTCATTGAAAATTCACATGTTCATCTCCGTGTGAACTCCCTGAAACGTGTATCTGCTATTTTTATTTAGGTCATCACCCTTGCGCGCCATCGTGCACGGCAGAACAGACTATTCATGCGCAATACGGGTTGAGAAGTGTGTCTACCAGTGCATATATTCAATCTCACAGCACTGAAAATAGCTATCATAATGGATATATTCACTGAAGTGAAAATTCATGACCACAATAAGCAGCAGCTCTGGTATATCTTCTCAGAGTTTTCAAGGCATGAAGGGGTGAACAGAGGAGGGAGTCCTAAGTGAATCTATAACTTTTCAAACAGGGACTCGTCACCTATCTGATGAAACAAACTCTTTGAGGTTTTTCCTCAGGTGATCAACTCAAAAGAAATATCTCTCCATACTTGTCATGTCTCATCTCACAAACGCACACACACACATCTGTCCTCTGTCACATTACAACTCTTATCTTGTATTTCATCACTCTGGGTATTTTTCACTTTACTGTTTTTATCTGTTTGCTTATTTTTCACACTGTTTTCTCTGTTGCTGTTTACATTCTGTCTTTGTGATTATTTGTGTGATTATATACTAATTAATTTATTACTGCAATTAGTTCCTTACACATTTGCTTGTTTATTTACTTCTTTGAAGATGCAATGGTTTAATAAGGCTTATCATATGTTTTCCTGCACAAATAAGCACTTTTTGTATTATTTTTAATTGCGTCTGTGTTTTATTTTGGTGTGCAAGGGTCAGTTCACACAAATTACTAAAAAAACAAATATATTTTCTTCCATATCGCTAGTGCTGTCTAGCTATTTTGGTTTTATGTGCAGAGGTTTTGAGATATTTGCCTTTGAAACTTCTGCCACCCATTAACAGAAAGATGAATGTTATTCCGTTTGAGCTGCTCAAAGCATTAAACTATTACATTTGAAGAATTAATAAACAATGAAAAAATAATGTCTCAGTTGGTTTGGATAGTCTAAACCCATTGTTTCTGCGCAGTTGCAGATAAAGATCAGGCTCCACTAATATTATTAGTATTAGTAGAATTAGATTCCAGTAGTGGCTGCGAAGGATTGTTTCAGACTTGTGTGATCCAACCATTTCCAATAACTCCACAGCGTTGTAAAGTCCAAAAGTCAACATTTATTGAAAAAAGATAGATGTTTTATTATCTAATGAAATATTCTGCTTTAATCCATATTTGTTGGCGTTTAGCCTTTCAAAAACTACATTTTCACTGCAGTCAAAAACTTTTTGTTTGCTCTCCCGCCTGCCGCACACAGAGGGAGGCACTGACGAGTTAGATTCATATAAGAAAGTTGATTTGTTAAAAAAAGACTAACTCATTTAATAATCAGCTTTTCTTAGATACAAGTAGGGGGTGCTTCACGGAAATTAGGTTGGGAACCACTGATTTCTTGTGTGTGCTAAAACTGACCACAATATAAGTAAGCCCTTTGCAGCTTTAACTGACTTTTCCAAAACAACATTTTGGACGGTACAGTCTTATGCTTGCATGGTAAATCCCATTGTGTTTATAATCCCTGTCCATCTCAAGGAAAGGGCAGACCAAACTTTCCCCGACCAAACAATCCTCTGGGTATTTTGACCACATAAACAAGAATCAAGGTGACTTCTAGCAGGAATGAAAAATTCTGTGCTTTTTTTGTTTCAACAAATGAAATACAGTTGCTTAATTCCAATTCCCTCCTCTGCAGCCTCTCAGGAGAATTTTGCTGGCTATATATGCCAATAGCTATCTATAATTATATCCGGAGTTATTTGTGTGGAGAAATGATCACACTCTGCAGAGCGCGCGGGAAGTGAGGAAGAGGTTTGCTGATAAAGCACCTGACAGAAAGTTTTCAGCCCCGCATCACTGCAAATACAAGTATTGACAGATTATTTATGCATGCACAGACACACGTGCACATGCTCCTGGTGATACTGCAGACGGGGGGGGTTGGTGCGACAGCATTTTATCGAACCAAATGCAGGATCGATTCTACTTATTGGGTTTTGTAGTGGTCTAGAGATGGGGGACGCAAGAAAAATTGTGAGGGGTCACGAAATGGTTGGGAAAGAAGAAGAAAATATTTTTTGTTCCCTAATCTTTGACTTATTATAACAATAATAATGATATGATCACTTTTAATACTATTAAACGTTTTCAGGACTGTAACAATTACTTGAGGAAAAAACATTCTTAGCTAAAACTGTTCACAGCTCTCTCGACAAGGCGTCACAATCTATTTAGGTTGACTTGTTCAACTAAAAGTTAAAAAACAACGAGGAATGACAAAAAAGTGCCACTTTAAATCTTGTGTTTACCAGAGATGTGCTCACAAGTTTCTTGGAAATAAGTCACTCAGCATGAAAAAGCATAAAGAATGACTAATCGACTAGAGAAATCTTAGTCAACTAACGATTAGTCGACTAATCAACTAAGAGGCGGCAGCCCTAGAACCAAGTTACAATTTCAAAAATAAAACTCAAGATAAACAAAGAACTAAAACTATGGAATTTCCAAATAAATTGTTTATTTGGGGTTTATCTAAATGCAGTGCTTTTATACAATTCGCTAATCTAATTAATAAATTCAAACATGAGAAAGGAGATATAAGATTCTCAGAGCTTTACTTAGTTACTTCTCTTTACAAATTTGGAACCGAATCCAACATTTAACCAACTATCAGAACCCAACCTATATTTCAGACACTGGGACAGATTTAAACAAACAATTATGCAGTGTCCCCTGTATAATCCATGGATGTATAAAGAGAACTGAATACAGCATTGAAGGCTGGCTCCCGTTCATTCCTATGAGAGTTGGTCAGTGGCGCATGAAGCCAAAATGGCTCGACTACCGAGTGATAAAGTACCCGGATCATCCGGCTATCTTCCGCAGTCATTGGGCCCATAGAGCAGGCGCAGTAGCGTTTCCTTTAACTCCGCCTAATGGCATCATGTGAGGGACACGGAAGTTGCAATCACGCCGTTTGGCAACTACGAAAATTTCCGTCAAAGCCCGGTGCTCTTCCTGGGGGCTTGGTATAACCCCACATACACAACACACATCTGCAGGTGCACTATCCTGACACTGCAGACACGCTCAAGCATACACTCGTTCTGTTTCTGTGTGGCTGCAGACACACACACACACACACACACACACACACACACACAGGCGTACAGAGTGCTCCCATGCCACTTGAGGGGAGGGACGGCACTCCAGGCCAAACTCCTCCACACGTTTTGCTGATGGGGAGAGTTATCAGAGAAGCATCTTGTACAGATCCAGGCCTCAGGGCGGCACCACGACAGACTCATTCCACCTGACCGCGTTTCACCTTAGCGCTGCATTTTGTCTCTGGTTTCCCCCCCCTCCTGCCTTCCTTTCATCACAAGTAATTGACATTTTAGCCTTGTACCAAGGGACTCGGGATACACACACATGCACACACTTTAGCTGCAGGTTATAACATTTCCACCTTTCAGCTTTTTTTTGCATTGCAGTCTTAACGGTAACTTGGGTCAATTTTATCCAGTTTGCTGAGCTTTCACCAATGCGGGAAAAACTTTTTTATGTCAAACTTTAAAAAGAAAAACTTTTCAGAAAGTGGAGGGAAACTAAGTTTGCTGTGTGCCAACGCACATCGTGTTTGTACTAGATATTGATCCTGTAAAAACAAGCTTCTGACACAAAAAATCTGTAACAGCTTTAGTATTTAGCTGCCCAAAAGATGCTAAACACGGTCATCGTGTCCTCTATTTTTTTCTTGGAGTCCCAAAAAGACATGTTAGAGTGCTGCTGTAAACCATCCTTATTTCATCCCCTGCGGCCAAAGACACTCAATCTTGTCTTAGATATTACTGGGATGCCAAAGTGTATGTGCTTCTTCTCAGTACTCTGGATACTTCTGTCAATGCCACACTCTCCGGGGAGCCCTCTCTACATAGTGCCATTGGCTCTCAGACCCAAGTGCCCACATTAACACTGACTTGGAAGACTTCACACTTCCCTTTTTGTAGCGACTCTCAAGACATCTTTTTACTGAACCATGAAGAAAATCACCCCCTCAAACAGGATTTCGAGGCTGCAGCAGCGATTGTATTCATTCTTCTATTCCCTGGCGGGAGTGGCTTTGTAGGGGGAGTAGAGGAGGAGATGGGTCTGACAGAGGAGGAGGAGGACGGGTGACTGTCGATATTCTGGGACACTTCCCCCTCCACTAGCATGACTGCAAATGTCTGTCTTTACCCCATTCTCATGTACACAGAAGCATGTGCAAAGTGTAATCACTGGACATCCACATATACGGTATGAAGGCAAACACACTTCAATTAATGTGCAAATAGCATATATGTTTGTATTAGGGGTGGGAAAAAAAATCTATTCACCTATGTATCGCAATTGTTTTTCTTACGATTTTGGAATCGATTTTTTAATGCCAGAATCTATATATTTGCTGCATTTGAGTCTATGTGGAGGAAGAAGGAAGTTACCACTTTTATTGTTGTAGTCTGAGTAACGTGACGTCATATCCGTCCTGTATCCGTCCTGTATCCGTCAACCAAAACAAACCGCAGACAGAACTAGAATGGCACTCGGAGAGCGCAGACCTCCGCCAAGGTACCCGAGTACGATTGCCCCCCCCTCCCCCCTCTCCGTTCAGCTTGCGCCCTAATCCATAAAACTCACCTAAACCATCGTCGTCATTCTTTCCAACAATCAACAAGTGTGCTTTGGTCGAACTCAACTGTAATTTCACAGAGTTTAATGTGAAAAAACACTGAGGCGGGGTCATGCGTCATCAACACATCATCACTTACACTGCGCATGTGTTATACCCAGAGGTCTTAATGTTCTGGCTGATCGGAATCATAAAAAAAAATTCCTGAATCCGGATCATGATCCAGATTGCCACCAAAATTTAATGGATTGTTCATTGTGCCACACAACACCCCTCCAAAAAATGTCATTCAAATCCATGACGGACTTTTGGAGTAATCCTGCTAACAGACAAACAAACAAACCAACAAACCAACGCCGGTGAAAACATAACCTCTTTCCTAGGCCTTCGGCCTTGGCGGAGGTAACAAAACAGCTGCAGTCTGCATGGATACCTGCATCCTCACATTCTAAATCCAAAGTGGTAAACACTACACATACAGTAAAGTATGGAAACACTTTGGGTTTCACACATTGCCAGGAAAAGCAGAGCTAGACATCACGACTGAAGCTGCATGCTAACTCTGTCATGGACAGGAAACGTTGTCGTATTGCTGTAACGTGCAGTCAAGCAGGCCGACACTCGCATCACATCAAGCCGACGCTACAACAGTAGCGCAATCATCGACGTTGGTTTCTTTTAACCATGCCCACAACTGTACCCTAACCTTGACCAAGTAGTTATTACTGTAACCATGACAATGAAGGTCCGCTAACCTTAACAAAGTAATAATTTTAACCCAAACCATGATCGTTCCCTAAAATTAACCAAGTTGTGTTTGTGTATAAATATATATTGAAGAGCATTTAAGCATGTGTTGTAATCATATAAATAAATTAACTACAAATATAGCACAAACGTGTTGCGTTTTGATCCGTGTCCTGTCTGCTTCACTATGTCCCCAGCCAGTGGTCTAGAAAGTGGTCGTTTGAAAGATTAGAAATGTGATTAACGGTATGTTGGCTGATTCACTTCTGACAATGTCAAAGGAAGCTTAAGAAGCCGCAGCAGTGAAGAACGGTGGCAAGACATGTGAAGGATGAGAGGCTCTTTTAACTGATTACTACTGTGGATAAACATCCAGAGGAGAGGTTAAATGAGAGTATAAACCCTTTCAAGCTGCATATTCCTACTGCAAGTCTCTAAAAATGCAGTTATATACAGTATAATTAAATATATATGTTTTGGAGGAAACTTTGATTATGTTCACTGGAAATGTTTTTGTAGTCCGTGAAGTGATCTGCTCTTGTACCACACATATATCGTATAGGGAGGTGCTCCGGGGGGAAGGCTGGCATGCAAAGAGCAGGACTAGCACACCTGAGAGCAGGATTACATCCTGTGTCATGCTTGTGGTTAGGTTTAGGCTGAAAAAAGGGATAGGGAAATTGGTTTGGTTAGCCAATACTGAAAAAGTAAAAACACACTGTCTTGTGCTTCAAGTCAGCATTGATCTTTCCCCAACCTTTACCAAGCTCTTTGAGTGCTTAAACAGAACCATGAAAACCTTAATAATGTTTCAGTTGCCCTGAGCAAATACTGAAGGTAAAGCACGATAAATATGCTGTCAGTGATGAGAGTTTTGCAGGTATGTTCAGCATTTTGTGACTTTCCAAATACTGATTTAAAAGAAATGTAAACTGGGCAACATTATAGACTGTTTCAACAGAACTGCATTGCTAGGCAACAGATTGGGTCCATGTTTACTTTTTGTCACCTGATGTCATTCACATACACTGGAACAGGAAATAAACTGGGACACATTTGGAATGTTCACGTTTACAACTGTGAAATGGTCTATATTTCTTTAAAAAACATATTTCCTGTTGCAAGTTTGTAATATACTGTATAAACATAATTTAGAGAGAGAGATGAAACACCTCCTAGCTTCCAAATGATCCCTCTCCTTTTATATGTAGCCTAACACTTCTTCCTAACATACAGTGACCGAGAAAACTCTGGCGAACGCAGCGCAACAAATAGTCCAGATATACGACAAGCGATGTCGCTGTCTATTACATAGAGAGCGCGATATTGATTAACTTTCAGTTACTGTCATTGTCAATTATTTTGATCAGTGAAAATAGGTTGGAGGTGCGCAAAACTTAGCATAAATAGAGCCAGGGCGAGCGTTTTTTTCAAACAAGCGACACGTTGCTTTGCCCGTTCGCTGACGCACTGAGCACGTTAGGACATCTTCATTGGGGCAAAGTGAAACAATCTGATGTTCGCTCACTCACTGGTTCGCATCGAGTCCAGTTAGGAAGAGGTGTAAGAAACTCTCACAAAAATGCACAGTAAGGAAGGAAGACAATCAATATTAGCAAACTAAGTGAGAGGACGTGTGTGTGGACAGTTTAGTGCAAGTCAAAAGTCCCATTGTTGAGGAGACATATAGATATCAATTTTAGATTTAGATTTTTGAATTGGTTGCCTGTAATAGGTACCAACTAAAAAAGAAGCTTTTTCTTTTAGTATTTTAAACTGACTGCCCATCATGTCACCTACGCCCCGGCAGCAGCCGCAGCAGCAGCAGCAGCAGCAGCAGCAGCAGCGGCAGCAGCAGCTGTACTGTAATATATTCCCTGGTTGAAGGCCAGTTTATAATTGAAGGAAAGACGCAGCAACTGTCCTCTGTCCCAAGGAAATGGATAGACTACATAACTGCCAGAATCCTACTGGTGATCCTCATCAAGATGCATGATGCTAAGTGAACACAAACACACATCCAGTCACACGCCAGATCCAACACAGACTACACGGCAGCGCTAACAGGTAAATAAAAGTTCTTGTAAATCAGTCATGGTGTTAGCACGAGTTGAGCTGAAGCACAAGCTGAGAAGCTCTCTCTCTCTCCCTCCAGGGCTAGCTTAATGGCATGCTGCTCCAATCCTTAACATCCAGGCTGAGACAACAGTGGGCACAGTGTCAGTACTAACTCTCTTTCCTTGTCTGTCAATAGCGAGGCCTGACAACCGCTGAGAGGAAGGCGTGCTTGAACAAAGCAACGCATACGCATTGGACACATTATCATTTGTGGCGTAAGCAAACACTTACAACCTTACACATGCAATGTTTCATTGTGTGTGTACTTTTAAAGAATGCAGTGGATTTACACTGGGTTCATATCTTTTCTGTGTTGCCAGTATAATGCCACCAAAATAAAACTCTCCCGTCTCTCTTGCTGTATCTAAATCTATCCCCCCCTCTCCCTCTCCCTCTCCCTCTCCTCTCTGTGATCGGTCTGAAATATTGTTCTTCCTCCCTGTCTCCGAGCACCCATCCTCTCTTTTCACGCTGGTGTCTGTAAGCAGATTATCAGTCTAAAGTCCTCCTCGACGGGTGTAAACCTGACGCTGGTTTTAATAGACTCCATTTGCCACAGCAACGCAAAACAGTCGCGGGCTTTTGATTCATGAGCAACACACAGGCACTCAGACGCGTATATTTAAACACAAACCATATACATGAGATTATTACAAAGGTGTACACAACTCAACTGACACAGTCACACACACATAATCTGTTACTGCTGACTCACAAACCAGCAGGCTCAACTCACACTGAATTATATGTTTTGTCAACTGCTGTTTCCAAGGTCAAGAATGAACTTTTAAGCTCCACTTTTAAGCCAACATGGACGAGAAGTCCTTAAAGTGCACGGAGAAAAGGACATTTTAAATTTGTTTTCAGCAAACCAGCTCACCCACATCAACTGAATGTTTCCTGCCCAGTATGGTGAAGAGACAAAGTAAACCAGCAGTTGTATAGAAAGCTGTAAGCTTTACATTAGCTGTATTGTGTAGCTGTATTGATATAAAAAATAAATGTATTAATTCATCATTAAGCCCTACGTTAACAAAATAATGGACTACCATTAGGGTAGGGGAAAAAAATAGATACAGCATACTATCGCGATATTTTGCGTGGGAATATTATATCGATACATGGACATTAAGTATTGATCTTTTATTATATAAACTATTAACCTCTTAACAATCCGACGGACGCTATTCTGTCTTTCAGAGGTTGTAGCGGCCTCAGTCTCAAAGCTAGAGTGAAGATACTGGTATTATATGAAACTAGAAAAACCTCAAAAATAACGTTCAAAATGTACGCAAAATTTTGGTGAGAAAAATCTGGCATGGCCATTTTCAAAGGGGTCCCTTGACTTCTCACCTCAAGATATGAGAATGAAAACTCTGTGATGAGCGGAGTGAAAACTGTATCTCATTAGATAAAAACAGAAGTTGACAAACTGCATAACTTGCAGTTGAAAAAAGGCAATAAATCAAAATATTTCACAATATATCTTATTGCAATACCCAGCATATCACAAAATGTTTAAAATTGCAATAAGATCATATTGTGACTTCAGTATCGTGATAATATCGTATCGTGGGACCTCTGGTGATTACCACCCCGAACTACAGTGGTATTTTGGTCACTTTAGCTGTCCTGTTAGGGTGTTAGTAACATAAACAAACAACTTAAGAAACCCAAATAATGTAAATAATGTGGGAGCACGTGCAGTAATATCTACATTGCTACCATAGAGTGTATATAAGAAGTGGACGTAGTCACCGTGATGTCACCCATTGGTTTGTGGACTGCCGTTTTGAAGACTCGAGTTCGGTATTTTTGGCCGTCGCCATCTTGGTTTTTTGCAGCATATTAGTGACACGAGAGGGCGGAGCTAAGTACAACTGAACGCTGAATAAGACATGTTTTGGCGACCAAAATGTTACAGTTAAAGTGGCAGTAGGCAGTATATCTTTGGCATCATTGGGCAAAAATTCCATAATAACCTTTCAGCATATTGTAATTCAAGTGTTCTGAGAGCTGGACTTCTGCTCCTCCTCATGGCTCTGTTTTAAGGTTTTAGAAAATCTAGCCCGTGACGGGAGACTTTGACCAATCACAGGTCAGTTCATTGAGAGAGCGTTCCTATTGGCTGTGCTCCGGTCATGTGACCAGAACTTGGGGTTCCTTCACCAGATTTCACAATGGCGAGGGCGTCACAAACTTTTCTCATTTTACAGCTAAACCGTGGACTACAAGATGATTCTGAAAACATTTGAGGCAAGAAATAGACTTTAAAGTAACAGAGTATTGATTCATATTTGATCAGCGCTGCCTAGTTTGACCGTTTGGTCGGAGTTCGCGAGTGATTGACAGCTGGCTCTCATAGACAGCAGCTGGACAGCGGACCTCAGATCAGCTCTGATTGGTTGTTTTCCTCCGGTATGTGAAATCTTGAAGAGGCACATGATTTTTTTCAGGTTTCCTGTCTTTTTAGGAAACCTGAAAAAATTATGTCTTCCTAGAGAACATTTGTTTGATTCAGAGACCATCTCTGTCAGGTTTTTACGATTTATGAGGCTGAACACATACAGTTTAGTGTTTACTAGCTGTCATCTTAATGCATCATTTTTACATCTGCCACGTGGTGATAGCTATATAGGTCCTAATCGTCAGCCACAGATCTGGGGTCTCATTTATAACCATTGTGTACGCACAAAACGGGGCCTGAAATGTGTGTACGTCACCTCCCACGAATGTTGTGGGAAGTGGTATATAAAAACAAACTTGACGGGAGAATCTCTGACCCGTGTGTAAGCACATTATGGAGGCAGGGGAAATTGACGATGCAGATGGTGAGGTGGTGATTTGAAGCCAGATTGTAGAAGTTAAATCTTTATCATAAACATTCAAACCAGCAGTGTCATTTGTGTTCATGCTAATGAGCCATAACTATTCCGTAAGCACCTTTCATTCGTAAAATATATAAGCCAACTCAAATCTCAAATCAAATTCCGCTCAATATTTTATCAGCGCTGTTTGCACCCCAGAGAGCACAGAGGAGAGGGCCGGACTACCGACACTACCTGGTCGGTTGTGGACCACCTCAGCCACAAGCACCTCGATTTCTGTGTCAGAAAGAAATCCTTTTTCTTGGTCTTCCTCTCGGTGCAGAAACATTCATGAGGTGCTTTGCATTGACCATTTATGGCTGAATGTGGGCGTGTCCAGGGCGGAATATGAGGCTGATCCACGGACATTTCCAAGTTGATTTGGGATTTATAAAAGGAAATTGCGCACTGGCAGGCGAAGGCGCGGTTTTATAAATCAGAATATTTTTCAGCGTACATACATTTCCTCATTTGTACATACGCAATCATTTAGTGTGGATCCTACGCACTGTTTTATAAATGAGACCCCTGGACTTTTACTGTATACCCACCAACAGTACATCGATGGATGAATAACAGCACAAATGGATGCTTTATAAGTTCTTGTAGGATATCTACCTGAGGGGCAGATATGTCTGCCGGTTTAGAAGTGATAGGGCTGCCACAACTGAAAAGTTCAAACACCCGGGGAGTCATGATTTTGAACTAACTTTTTTCGCCTTCCCAGAAAAAAAGCTCCTGCTGATGAAGTGATGATGAAATGAATCTCTACAGTCTGTACTTGTGAATTACTGTAAGTTATTTTTGAAATCCCGAGAGCAGAGATTTTGATTGGACTCTGATTGGCTGCTTCCTGCTGCAGTGTCAGAGTGACGACTGATTGCTCTCTTTCTCTCCGTCCCTTGCTCTCTCTCTCTCCCTTTCTCTCTCTCTCTTCCCCTTGATAATCTGTTGAAAGTTTGTCCAACACTGCTGCAAGTCCGTGACTCGACGAGCTTCAAAGTAAATTCCACAGTCTTCTCCTAACATGTCGTAGCCTCGGAGCACAGGCCGTCCCCGAGCAGCCGCTCCCTGCAGATCGAAAAGCAGGTCTGCTGTCACCGCGCTTAATGAAGACCTTGCATTCTATTTCATCAACCCTTTCTTCTTCCTCCACCCGTCCTCTACTACGCATTGCATATGGCGATTTCATTATTAATAAGCGCTCATCTCTCCACTAATGAGTACACTGATTTCAGAGTTGTTTCGTTTGGAGTGTCACGCTTTTTTGTGACAAAAATAAAATAACATTTTCTAGCTTTTGATTTTTGTGAATGTACTTTTTTGGCTGACGCTTGAGATTAAACTTGAAAATATATATCATCTCTTGTTCAGATAAACCCTCAGCAAACGGGGTGAGTAAACATGCAACTAATAATGAGAAGAAAGATTGTGAAAGATGGAGAGATTCAGACGAGCAGGCCTTATTAATGCAGTCTAGAACCTGACGGTAACCTTTCAAGCTCAAACATTTATTTTTGCAAGTAACATTTCATGCCAATTACACCTAGGACGGAGTCATTTCCTCTCCTTTCCTCTCTCATCTGATCTCCTTTCTTCTAATCCCATCTTTGCTTCACTCACTACTCTCCATCTCCATTTATCTCATCTGCTTATCTTTCCTTTCCACCGCTCTCCTTTTCTGCATTTCCTCTCCTCTCTCTACCTTTCACCGCTTCACCTGTTAGTTCCGGCACAGCGTATAGCCTGAGAGCTGTCGGTGAGCAGCAGATACACTTTCTCCCCCTGTGGTCGCAGAACCAACCTAATCAGACCCCAAGCAACAGCTCTGAGCCACTCGTCCTCCTGCAAGACACTGATAGAAGTGCTGTGGTTTGTTTTCCTGCAAGTGTTAATTATGTAACCCAATTATACCATCACAGAGCTGACGCGGGGAAGCTAAATTAAAAGTGATTGGCTTCATTACAGTCGCCTGAAAAGCTGCGCGGGGTGCTTTCAGGAGGCCCTATTTAAAGTTACTTCCCTGGTGAAAAACACTCCGATCTGTGGGATGTCATCGTATTGGATTTTTTTGGGGGAATCGTTGCAGCATAGGTGTTGCATATATTTAGCGCAAATTGGATTTACGTTCAATTCCATAAGGACGCATATAGACTAATGTTTAAAAATAAACAGGCTCTGTTGCTTCCAGTCATTGTTGCTTTGCTTGTTTGTATTGTTGTACCGTCAGGCAAGTCATTACCGCAGCAAGACGGAGCCAAAAGGTCGTCATTCTCCTGCTTTAGTGCAACCTGGGAGCTTTCAAACCAGAAAGGTCGTGATCTGCATAAAGTTCTCCATCTCCACACGTAAACTATGATGTAACCCGTGATCCATTCTGCATTATGACTCAGTTAGGCACACCCTCCTTTGATTAATACAAAACCAGGTTGACTCATGCAATATGTATGACCCATTCA
>CAKAKR010032587.1:0-49956 GCA_916700685.1 Adelosebastes latens | reverse complement strand
CATTGATTCATGGAGAGACCTTCGTCTGGTCAGCTAACATTACTGCCAAGCAGCTGAAATATAGAGTGATATTGTGCTTTTAGCTGACGTGTGTCGCCTCACTGTTTTGAGCGATGCTCGTTCATGTCCATTTAGAGCGAGCACAAGCACGAGCCCGACGCTGACTTTCGTTGATTTCATGGCCACAGGTGTCGCTGTTAAGAAGCATTTCTGAAAGTTACAAATAGTCCCTTTAATGAATAGTAATACTAATAATAATAATAAATAGTAATATATCCATTTATTCATTATAAGTCATTTCAAATAAGTTTGTTCAATCTAATTTATCTAACCAAGTCAATGTAGTTAGTGGTTCAGGTCAACACTGTTTTATTCAACAGTGAATGCTGGTAAATAAAAAAGCTTGCCATGTGTTAGTTAGACTTGCAGGTACATACACGAAATATATCCCAAACTGAAGCGGAAATTAGCTATTTGCTGGATTATTCTTCAACACAATCAGGAAACTAAATTTAAACTAACATACCTTCATTAACATGAGCACCTTTTGGTCTTTTCAGTGACTTTAGTTGTCAAAACTGTCGGTTTTTTCCCCTAAACTTGCACACCTGAACACACTTTCATGGTGTGTTCATGAACCTTGGAAAAAAACGGAAATATGGACCTGGACCATGAACAAAACAGTACCTACCCCTCAAGTCTGACTCATGTCCTCCTCATTATGGACCTGACCTGCATCAATTCACTTACTGTATACATCACAAGCCTCAGTGATTAGGCTATACATTTTCTATTCATTATCAGCCTCAGTTATTCCATGATATTCATTTCAGAATGGTTTAAGATGAGTTTATTTGCTCCATGTTAATACATAAATAGATAAATTAGACTCTCACACACACGTAGAGTGCAAAAGTTCATATAGGAAATAGTTGATAAAACTTTCTTAAAGGGACTGTTTGTAAGAATCGGAAATGCTTGTTAACAGCGACACCTGTGGCCGTTAAGTCAACGAAAGTCAGCGTCTGGCTCGCGCTTGTGCTCGCTCTACATAGACATGAACGACCATCGGTCAAAACAGTGAGGCGACACACGTCAGCTAAAACCACAATATCACTCTATATTTCACCTGCTAGGCAGTAATGTTAGCTGACCAGACGAAGGTCTCTCCATGAATCAATGCTGATCCTAGTGTTGGCTTTTCCTGCTTCAGCCTCCCGACCGCGGTCAGAAGGAACAGGGGAGACGAGAGTTTTGGTCGGAGACGATAATGTTTCTCGCTGCGGAGCCCCGTCACTTCACAAGACACAGGAAACCTCTGTTGGTCTGGAGGAGCTGCAGCATTTATTTCTGCATAAACATCCACTGTACATTTACTAGATATTCTCAGAGCTATAACTCTCCTGCAGTGTGTAGTGTTGTCGCATGCACATGAGAGTGGAGCGAAAAAGCGATAACGAGCGCGGTGTGTGAGTGAAGGCAAGCTGGCAGAGGAGCAGAGGAGCAGAGTACAGCAGAGACTCCGGCCCTGGAGACCAAAGCTACGGTCTCCCCCGCGTCCTCCAACCGGGCTAACACTGTTTTGCAAGACGGGCTTCACTAGATATAACTTTGAGGTTTTGGTGCTTCCGTGTAGTTTGTGTTGGAGTCTTGTCTGAACAGCGTAGCCACATGCAAGCGCGCATGGGACACCAACCCGGATTGATTTATACTTCTAAGAAGATACAAACAGTCCCTTTAACTAAAGGTCAACTATCTTTTTCTGGACATTTCTTCCTCGTGGATTGAGTTCGGTCCATTGTCATGGAGTTGCAATTTCAGTTGTCATCTCATAAAAGTAGTTTTAATAGCTTTTGTTTAAAAAATGTAACCATCTGGCAGCACCTGCAATTTGAGTAGCCTAAATTTGGTCATCCTAATGACTAATCCCCCACATGCTGGTAGCCTACTGCTGGCTTTCAAAACTCACTCTCTGTTTTAGAACAAAAACTGCTAGAACTACATTTGCAGGACAATAAATTGTTGATATGCACCCAATCCATAATTGCATGTAGCCAATCCAAGATGATCACCATTCCCCAATTAATGAGCTGTCAAACTTTAAGTGTTCCTTTTGGGGCATCAGCTGTAGCATTTGGCATCAAATACTGCGTGGACCTGAATTGTCAAGCTGTGGGTAAACTTATGAACGGGAAATTGATTCTGTAGTGCGGATATCTGATTTATAACACGACGGCCAGCAAAGCAGTTTGTGTTTATGGATGCAGCATTTATTCATTTTGGGATCAACACAAAGTACTTGAGCTTGCAGAAATGCGAGCCTCAGCTGGCACCAGTGTCGCACTAACAGGTGGTTACAATGCAGCTGCCAACAAAGTTCTCAGCAAATATTTTGCTGAAAACTGGAGAATAAGCAAAGTACAAGTACACAAGAAAGGACAAATTATTAAGAAATAGTAGGAACAACCTTTTACCGCTCCAGGGGTGTATAGAGGAAGCCAAACCCACATAAAAAACATCACACATTTGGAAAGCAGAAACAACATCTGAGTCGTATTCATTGTTAATTTATAGTGTGTCATATTAACAAGGATAGTCAAACTGTTAAATCTGCAGATGCAAGTCTTTAATAGACAGAAGCATTTGGTGAAAACAGCTTACATCTGCTGTTTTTATTTGTGGTTATCACCATTTTACTCCCAGGGGGGTCAAAAGCTACCCAAATTTTAATTCATCACTGCGTCAATTCACAGCACATTAATTCTTTGACACACATAAACAAAAAGGCTTTTTTGTTTGTTTTGGCATCCACAGACAAAACCTGTGGATGCCACTAAGTGGAGCCAAAAAAACAGGGACTAAATTGAACCACAAGGTGGTGCCAAAAAAGAGCTCCACAACAAGCCTCTCAGTAAATCTCATTATGTTCAGTTATTCCTTCTTTGTTTCCTTATAATTAAAAGAAATCAAATGAGTAAAAAGTCCAAACTCAAAGTCTGTAAGGAAGTGTTAAATCAACACTTGAAGCAAACCACAATCGATCATCCTCCTTAATGAATTTACGCTTGATCTGTATCACTCCACTTCAATTGAGCACTTTATCACAAGTCGCCCTCTCATCCGTCACGACTGAGACGTCCTCGGCCTCTGCCTCCGACCAATTAATGATTTGTGAGCTGCTATCTGAGCTGTGGTCTCCAACCAATCTCTGCTGCACAAGGAGGACCCTTTTTTTTTTTATCCCCATTCAGCCCAACATGCAACAATTTGGCTCCAACAGGAGTTTACCAACGCAACTGGCACATAAAAGATGTGAAAAAGGTGTTTGGAGTCAGAATCAGACAGGTTAAAACCATCACTAAACATATGATGGAGAATGAATGTCTCAACTTCTGCTGCACAATGAAGCATTAGCCTACAAAAGGAGGTTGACGCAGCGTATATCTTTATCCAAACTGGCATTACGCACACAGTTATCCATATGGTGATCTTTAAAAAAAAAAACTACAAAAAAAAAAAAACTACAAAAAGGAATAGAAACAATGGAAGATATATTCATGGTAGAAAATGAATAGATAAATAAAATAAAAAAATAAAAAATATATATATATTTTGGTTGATGTGTATTGTGGATGTAGGTTTGTATGCGTTTTAAATAAATCCAATAATACTACCACTAATAATAATAATAACAATATGCACAGTACTACTATTAATATTTGGAGTAATATGGAGAAATGCCAAAACATAAACCATATGGAAACAGCAAAGGGAAAAAAGTAGAATACATATGTTAGCAGTACTAATGAAGCTGACAAATGTGATGATCTTTAATGCATTGCAGCATTTTTGACTTTAAAAACTTGTCTTACCTGGTATACGTGTGCTCCCTTTTGTCCAGTTGTGAAATAAATTCTCTATTATAGTTTGGCTCAGGTTTTGGTGTGGAGTTGCCTGCAGAAATACGTCGTTTTTTTGCAAGAAAAGCGTAATTGCAACTCAAATCCCCTCCTGTATATAGTTCTCTGGATGTTGTTCCGAGATAGATGGGCAGATTGAGGATAACATCAGCAGCAGCAGTCCAGTTCAATTTGATCTTTAGATGATAAATAATCTCCTGTTTTGTGGGGCATTAGCGCGCCCCCGTGAATAAAAAAGCATCCACATCCCCAAATAGTTGGAAAAAAAAATGCAACCTCCTCCTCACTTTATCCCCCCCGAAGAAAGGCAGTCCAGTTTTATTTCTCCTGTTTAATCTTCAGAAATCTGATAGGCCTATACTGAACTGGGAGGTCTAAATATAGTATTATAGGCTTTATTCTAACGATGCCGGTGATGCTGCTGCGTATCCTGCATCCTCACTTACCAACCAAGCAGTGATGGAATAAGAGCGCAAAGAGAGGAAAAGCCAGGCAGTGATTGTGCTTTGTTGCTGTGCTGTTAGTCCTCCTTCAAACACGCTCTCTGTCCAAAAAACACCTCCTTTTTTACATCTTGTGTTTGTAGTAGATGTATAGTCCCGTATACAGTCGGCTGTATCCACTTCGGTCCGGTGGAAAGAGAGATGCAGAGCAGACTGAAGGTGCAGGCGAAGTCTCGTCCTCCTTTTTTCTTGCGTGCACACACACTCTCACAGTCAGAGGGTTTTTTTTTTTTTTTTGGTGCCTCCTTCCGATAACACCGACAGCTGACCAGACGTGGAAAGGAAGACGCTCCGGACTCTTGGTGCATTTATGGGAGCGTCAAAAAACTCCGGAGCTTGTCAGAGATGCGTTTTTCTTCAACATGTGAACGGAAAAGCTCATCTGACAATGGAAGAAAATGCACATATTAACGAGAGTTAGTGCGTCTTTTATAACCCTCTGATACCCACAATAGAGACATTTTTGTCTTTTTTATCTATGTCACATAGAAGTGGTGTACATCATCTATAAGCTGGGAACATGAAGATTAATTTGAGATGCAGATGCAGCACTGTGTGTCAAGTTGTTCTAGTCATAAATAAGAATTAGACATGAATGAATGAATTATTTCATTCAGGGTTTAGAACATTATGATGGAAGTATATGATGCCAATTTTTGTCTTTTTTTTAGGGGGGTACAATGGGTCTTTAAGGTGGAGATAGCAGGTCAACAGTAGATGTCACATAGAAGTGGTGTACATCATCTGAAAGCTGGGAACCTGGAGATTAATTAGAGATGCAGATCAGCACTGTGTGTCAAGTTGTTCTAGTCATAAATCAGAAATTGACATGAATGAATGAATGAATTATTTTCTTCAGGGTTTAGAACATTATGATAGAAGTATATGATGTCCATTCCCATACTCTATTATGTCTCATAAGTTGTTGCAGCAAAGCTCATCTGACATGAAAGAAAAAGGACATATTAACGAGAATTAGTGTGTCTTTTATAACCCTCTGATACCCACAATAGAGTAATTTTTGTCTTTTTTTTAGGGGGGTACAATGGGTCTTTAAGGGGAGATAGCAGGTCAGCAGTAGATGTCACATAGAAGTGGTGTACATCATCTGAAAGCTGGGAACCTGGAGATTCATTTGAGATGCAGATCGGCACTGTGTGTCCAGTTGATCTAGTCATAAATCAGAAATAGACATGAATGAATGAATTGTTTTCTTCAGGGTTTAGAACATTATGATGGAAGTATATGATGTCCATTCCCATGCTCTATTATGTCTCATAAGTTGTTGGAGCAATTTTTGGGTTGATACCATTTGTTACACAGATTTGGTGCTAAATTTAACCATTTTTTACCACTCGAGAATTAATAAAAATGATAAAACAAATCCCTCCAAAATACCACAGTAAGACACCAAGATCTCGTGGAACACCAAAGAAAAAGCCGTGCTGTGATTTGGTTTCAAAAACGTTTGAGATTTTGAGATTTCAGCAAGAACCGCATTTTTCGGTGATTTTAATGACGAGCACTTCTGCTCTGGAAACTGCTCAGAAACCCCCTTATTGTCAATCTACCTAGGAAAGCCACCCATTCTCTGAATGCTCTAAGTCTCTAGTTTGTGGCTGTAAAGTTTCATGAGGCTGTGATTATCCTAGAGGTCACCACAGGTCATTTTATACAGTGAGGTCAAATTTAAAAAGAAAATTGTCTCACTACAATGAAATGGCTACTATGGGGACTAACATCATCACACATGAATACAATTGGGCTCATTGGATCCACGAAAGTGTCAGCTTTACAGTGATACACAATTTATGCAATTCCAAAACTGTTTAGGGACCCCAGTGTGCAGAAATATTCAAGCACATCATTTTAGAATAGGTGGAAATAACACATTTATACTGCATGCAAAACAACTGCATGGTTTTAGCCCAAAACTGCATGTTATAGCGTCCTTCCTGACAAGCTACTATGACATGGTTGGTACCAGTGGATTCCTTATGTTTTTAGGCTTAGGTCTAGTTTCATATGATATTCATACCTTCACTCTAGCTCTAAAAATGAACCTGCTACAGCCTCTGAAAGACAGTAAAGTCGGTCGGGATGGCGAATCTCAGAGGGTTAAAATATGGCTGTATATACTGGAGGGGTCAGCAGTGGTTACAAATAATAATGAGATCATGAGGCAATAAAATCGCCAAAATAAATGTGCAGAGAGGAATTATGTCTTCGCACAGCACATCACTTTGATGCAACTTGCCATAAGTAAATGTATTCCTATCTGTTTACTGCACCCCAGGGCAGGTGACAATGTAAACACATTTTTTATGTATCTTAAACCCAGTCCACTGGGAATGCAGCAGCAACATTTGGAGGGCACAGACAGAGCAGCAACAAGGTGTTCTCTCTCCTGAACAGGTGAAAAGTACAACACACCCCCTACAGAACACTTCCTACTGACCTTATCACCAATCCACAAACAGCCTACAACCTTGGCTTGCACTTTTACATCTGCCAAGATCTGTGGGGATTCAATGGGTCAACAATAAGGTCATACTGCTGCTCCGTCTTGCCCTTTGACTGGTTGTTGGTTAAGCTTTTTTTCTCACACATTTCTAGCCCTCATCACCTCTCATTGTGCAGTGGGAGAAAAGGTAAGCTGCAGCTACAATTGAAAGGGATGTCCATTTTGTAAGAAGTAGATGAATCACATGTAGTAAAAGTATAAGATTGATGTAACTTGGCATCTGAGAATAATGTCTTGACATTTTCACGCCACCCCACTCTCAGTGGACCCACCAATCATGCCGTACAGCTCCAGAGAGATACTGAAGAGCAGCCCATCCACATGTAACCTTATTGCTCAAAAGAGAATTGCTCCGAGAACCGGAGAATCGTGTCACGTAAGCGGGATGGAAGGAAAATAAGTTGAGGGATGCTTTTCCCATGATAGCAGACTGGTGATGTTTTTGTTGCATTGCTCTTGGCTCTTTATTCCTTAGAAATCACTTGCAGCAGCACGGTATCCACGGGCGTGTTTAGATATAGCCTCAGGAATAACAGTGAATGAATGAATTACACCGTTATAGGCACAAACACAGTAGCAGATTTTCCATATCCTGTAGTGCATTATCACTGATGCAAATTTGCATACCATACAGTCAGCTATGTGTCGAGGTAATTTATGACCTATTATTGATAAAAAATGAAATCAGCATGCTTCAAGTGGGACTCAATGAAGTGGTGCCCATAATCAACATTCCATTATGTGTGGCCAGAATGGAAACATATTGGGGTATTTGTGTCTAGTAATGCAGGTCGAGAGTGATATTAATTTTTCATAAGACGCCTGGGACAAACACAAAGTTATGCCGAATATGTATTTGGCTATTTGCTATTCTCCAAACGTATTGGCTAAATCACTGTTATTATCTTGCATATCAGGAGCGTGTCCCTGCTGACACAAAATGCAAACATAGCAGGTTGATCTGAAAAAAAGACATGCTGTCACTCAATAACAAGCAGGAAGAGACACTAGCTGCTTCAGGGGATGTCAAGATGCAGCAGAAGCAGAGATATCTTTATTTATTCCATGCATTTTTTTTCCTTCCTTGTCAAAAAACTGGCGCACAAATTACCCAGAATGCAACTCGACCACAGACAGTTTGGTTGGAGATTTGGGTGTGTTATCCTGGCAGTGGCTAATGTAGCCCTGACCCACTGGCCTCAAGTAGAGATGGCCAGCAGGCGACAGTTTTTTGTTTTTCAAATTTAGTCTTCATCCCCAACGGATGCTGACTCATGTTACATCACTTGAGGCAATTTACGAGGTTTCACACACAAAAGGCATCATACAACTTCTTCACATATGTATTAGTACTCCCAAAGACCTGTAAACAGACGTTGATGTAAATAGGTGGAGTTCCCCTTTAACCCTCATACTACCGACTGGGGTCCCCACAGACCCCAGACGTACTTTTTGTCATATCTCACAGTTGCTTTATTCTATCATTGCAGTTTTTCACGACTTTGTCAATTAATTTGTTCGTCATGTTTTCTGTTTCTGTTTTAATTAGTGCTTTTTGAAAAGACCAATGTATTGGGGTCCTGGGGGACCCCAGTCAAAAACACACAATTGCAGCCAGTTTCAATAGATAAAATATAATAGATAGATAACATGTTTGCCATGATTCCTAATTTAAAGTATCACTCAGTCAGTCAGTTTCAAGGAGACAGACACATATTTCCTGATGTGCGCTGTCTATTTTCCTTTTACACAATATGCAAATTAACTGTAGCTTTCCTAAAATAATAATAATCTGTTTATTTTTCTTTAGCTGACATCAATTACACAAACTAATAATGTTTTGAGAAGAAATAAATTAACATTTTGCTTTGATGGTTGTTTTTTACAGTATTTTATTCTTGGGTCTCCAGGGACCCCAGTCGGTAGTCCTTCTACAGTATAGTGACCAACTGGGTCGAGTATAGCGAGCGACTGGGTCGAGTATAGTGAGCGACTGGGTGGAGTATAGCAAGCGACTGGGTCGAGTATAGCGACCGACTGGGTGGAGTATAGCGAGCGACTGGATAGAGCGAGCGACCGACTGGGTCGAGTACAGCGACCGACTGGATAGAGCGACCGACCGACAGGGTGGAGTATAGCGACCGACTGGATAGAGCGAGCGACCGACTGGGTCGAGTACAGCGGCCCACTGGGTAGAGCGGCTCGGTCGAGCGAGTGACCCACTGGGTCCAGTATTGCGACCCACTGAGTGAAGTGACCGACTGGGTCGAGAATAGTGACTGACTAGTTGAGTAGCGAGCGACTGACTGGATAGAACTACCGACCGACTGGGTCGAGTATAGCGACTAACTGGATCCAGTATAGTGACTAAATAGCGACTGGATGGAGCAAGCGACCAACTGGGCCGAATATAGTTACCCACTGAATCGAGCAACTGGATCTAGCAAGCAACCGACTGGGTCGAGTATAGCGACCGACTGGATAGAGCGAGCAGCCCTTTGGGTCGAGCGAGCGACTGGATAGCGCTTTATTCTATCATTGCAATTTTTCATGACTTTGTCAATCAATTTGTTCCTAACGACTTCAGATCATTGGTTTCTGTTTCTGTTTTAATTAGTGCTTTTTGAAAAAGACCAATGTATCGGGGTCCTATTGCTTTAGGGACTGTGTGGAAATCCCTGGATTGGAGAGGGGGGCTAAACCCTATGTTTCACTTACTAAAAAAGCAGCCCTCCCCAGCAATAAAAAAAAAATACAAATATATATAATGCATAATGGAATAATAATTTTCACACAGCCACCAATAGCTGTCCTCTGCATATGGACAAATACACCTTTATCACCTGTGGTTCACACAAAAGCCAAGCTTTTGATGTCACTGACAAATATGAGAAAAAGTTAAAAGAACTTCCTTCGCTCTCCCAAAACATTTTTTAGAATATAACCTTCATCAAAAACAAAACAAAAACATAAGCCCTTTTCTGACCCCTACACCGCTGATACTTTGCATACAGTCCCTAAGTAGAAGTAAATTTAACAAGTCAAGCTGAAAAGTACTGAGTTAGAGTATGTTTTACAGAACAAACGAAAGAAGAAGACATAAATCTAATTAAAAGATTTAATTAATACAATGATTTTGTATAGTCGTATCAAAAATATCATAAATTATATATAAAATATAAAAAATGTTTTACTGATATTGTTGGATATTGTATTCTGTCAATTATTACTGTAATACATTACTGACCACTGGCTGGTTTTAACACAATTCAGCCTACCCCCTCCTGAGAAAACGAGATCATCTGCATGGAACTGATTTTATTACTTTATTGATTACTTCTAATGTATGGCTTGGGTTGGTTGAGACCTTTGACCCTCATAAGAGGCAACCTGTCATCTTTAGGATGAATTTCCTCGGGCTACACTGAAAACAAAAAGGCGAACAGGAATGCCTTTTAATCTTTTATTATTGCCTTTTACTTTTATATTGTTTTTGTCTTGTGTCTTGCCTTTCATGCTCTCTATTAATTACTAAAAACGATTTTTGAAAAAATGCTTTGTAAATAACAGTATGCTGGTTTCAAATCAAGTGATGGACAACATTGAAGTCAGAATACATTTAAAAAAGACAATCCAAACACTTTAAATTAAATAAGCAAGCCAAAAGTATAAATATAGCTCCAGTTCAGTCAGTGGAGCATAGCTACTTTTCTGTGTGTCAGTGGGTCTGTTTCCTCAGATATGAGAAGAAACAATTACGACATTATTGACACACTTAAGCAGTGGAGACATAAATGTCAATGTGCAGCAGTAGAAGGGCAACTGCTGTCCAAATAGCCTCCGAACAGGACATATTTGCTGTGCAGTGTTGTTGAAATACTTCTTTAAGAGTTCCTAGACTATGAACAAGCATATCTGATGTCCCATTTCAGGCACAGTCATAGAAGTGTGCATCTCCTGATGTGAGATAGCTTGTTAATGGAGCATAGAAAACACTCTTAACTGCAACTAAAAATCTGACTTGTGGAACTGGCACATTGACAGCTGCATAGCATTTGCTGAGGCGCAGTACAGCCCCAGTATATGCTTTACTGAGTGCCATGGTTTGTAGTTGAACTGTGGAACAAGTCACTGAAGCCAGATGGAAAATCAGCCATATAAAAATAGACGTGTTCATAAATATGTTGCATTCAAGCCATGTCATCTGAGAGTCTGCCGCTGTCTCTCAGCCATCTGCCATTGGTGGGGATGAACTCTGTATGACTTGATTTATGTTTGCGTGACCACGTCTCACTTGAAACAGACCACATTTGAGCGAGAGCCATTTGGTAATTAGGCAGTACACTGACACTGCAATAGGCATTATTGACAAAGTCCTAAATCCCCAATGAGCTGCAGCAATGCGTGGGTGGGATGGATGTGAACAAGGCAGCTTTTGCTGAAATGGCAGGACAAGGGTACAGTCACCTCACTATGATGCGAACAAGGGTGCGTGGTGCAACTCACAATGGATGACACATTTATGCTGAAGTCAGAGAGTGGGTGCATGCCATCCCTACTGGCTTATTGATTGAAGGAAGCTGGCAAGGTGCACCGGCTGGGAATAAAATTCACTGACAAATCAGAACGTGGATAGTCAGCAATTTCCCTCATTAGCATTCAAAGTATTATTCTATTGACAGCTGTTTTGGCATCGACTCCCTTATTCACTTGTCAACCTAAGAGGTTCCTTTTCTATGAGCGGACTGGTGTGAACTCTGCACTGAACTTTGCAAACCAGAATCAAAGATCACTCATCACCGTGAGTAAATGTGCTCTCCAATTATTCTGTCAGTCTGATTGTGAGAGTTAAAAGGCCCTCAATGTCTTTTTTTTCTCCAATTAGCTTTTAACTAGGGCTGTCAATCGATTTAAATATTTAATTGCGATTAATCACACAATTTGTATCTGTTCAAAATGTACCTTAAAGGGAGGTTTGTCAAGTATTTAATACTCTTATCAACATGGGAGTGGGCAAATATGCTTGCTTTATAAAAATGTATGTATATATTTATTATTGGAAATCAATTAACAACACAAAACAATGACAAATATTATCCAGAAACCCTCACAGGTACTGCATTTAGCATAAAAAAATATGCTCAAATCATAACATGTCAAACTGAAGCCCAGCAGGCAACAACAGCTGTCAGTGTGTCAGTGTGCTGACTTGACTATGACTTGCCCAAAACTGCATGTGATTATCATAAAGTGGGCATGTCTGTAAAGGGGAGGCTCGTGGGTACCCGTAGAACCCATTTTCATTCACATATCTTGAGGTCAGAGGTCAAGGGACTCCTTTGAAAATGGCCAAAATTTTGAGCAAGTTTCAAGCGTTATTTCACTCTAGCTTTAAAACTGAGCCCGTTTCAACCTAAAAATCGCAAGTTGTGTTAATGCATTAAAGAAATTACTGGCGTTAAAACAAATTTGCATTAACGCGTTATCGCGTTAACTTTGACAGCCCTACTTTTAACTATGTGATGGGGTCATACATTAACACACAATAACTGTTTCAGTTACACATGAAAGATTTTCTGTTTGAAGTGTCTCTGTCACTGCTGGTAATAAATAATAACTAACAATATTTTTATTTTCCAAACTTTAACTTTGACAGTTGCACATTTACCAATAAATATTTAATATCATAGACAAATACGTCAGATTTGAAACCATGTTTTCAGAGGCTTTAATGCACCATAAAAGTCTTATGCTGCTAAACTGTTTGCCGAAATGCAATGAAATTCTTTCTTTTGATATTTTATAAAGTTGCCACACTTTTTGGTGCAAATAAATGCAAATTCTGAAGTGCAATATAAATTCACACATCAAGCATCCACTTCTAGGGGATTACACTGGAGCTGCGGGAGAGTTGAGGGGGTCGGTATGTGAAACGGTGCATTAGTGACGCCTATTTGTCATATTTATTATATTATATTCTTGGTGTACGATCAAAGAAAGTAGAATGAAGCCAAGCAGCAGTGTACAGCACCGATGGCAGATCAGCTTTCAATCCCACAGCACCTTGTCAGGGAAATAACAGACCGAACATGTATCCGATGGCATATATAGATGGACACACACATAATTATATGTACATATAAGCCTTCACTACGCACTGATGCATGGCCAAACGTGCATGGAGAGTGAACCCTTCACTTTGACAGCAGCTTGTGTTAGAGATTGACGTACAACTTTCAGCCACGAGTGGTTCAACACCTCTGTTTCCCCTGTGAGCTGCTGCAGTTTCAGACACTGCAAGGCCGGCTGGTAAATATTCATTAGCTATGAATCAGACCACTGCTGCACTGGTGCAGCGCTGGCTGTGTCGATGTGTCAGGTTTTGTGGCAAGATGTCCGCGCGTGCACACAAACACACTCCTACCATGTCACCTTCCACCCCCAAAGGTCCTCCAGTATTGTGCATTGTGTGACCAAGTGGTGCTGTTCATTTTGCATCAGCTAACAGGATGGATCCCCGTCCTCCCTCAGACCGACAGCAGGCTAATGGCTCTGGCTTTCTTCCAGTGGCCAGAAAGCGATGGGAAGACATAACATGATGGATGAGAGAAAAAGAGAGAGAGGAATAAAGCAGTGAAGAAGACCAGAGTGACATGAATCTGGAGCAGCGAGAACTCCTTTCCCGTGTTTGTGTCACGGCTAAGCCAATCCAACAACAATTACTGTATGCGACAGTTTTGAAAACAACCGTACAAATTAGACGCCGCCTGGATGCGGATTGCATGTGCAACAGTGGATGTTTGTAGAAAAGCTGCTGTTGAGCATGATGAGTGCCTGATGGGGAAACCCAGGGTTACGCTCAAACCATTACCCACAGAAGAGCTATATTGCACTCAGCTAAGGAGAATGGACCCATTCCAAGACAGCAGAAATGAGCAATGAGGACAGGTGGGAGCGTTTAAGTGACAGTAATAGTTTGAGGAAGGACTCAAATCACTGCTTGCGAGGCATCTGGCTGGCAAGTATAGGAGGCTATACTTGAATTGAAAGAAAACTCTCAGAGCTCTTTTTCTTGTGAATAAGCACGATCAAATACTGATTTCTGGGGAAAATAGTGCAGCTACTGAAGCATGCACATTCCTGTCCACCTTCTATCACTAAGACGCAGCATGCATTGCCTTAGCCGCCCTTTCAGGAATAAATCATCTGTCAGAGTATGACTCAAGAACGTGCAGCTTTGACCCAAGATGAAGAGAGTCAGTTTGAATTTGGGAAGATTCACCTGCAGGCTAACACACACACACACACACACTCACAACATCCTCTCTTATCTTCATTTCCCTCCGCTCAGGAGTCACTGGTCCAGGTGTCAATCACCAGTCCTGACTTTATTAGGGGTTAAATAGCACACATCGCACTGTCCCCTCCCTCGAGAGTTGAGTATTGGCAGAGTGGATTTTTTTGTAATCAGGCGACTACATCATAGCCACTGGCACGCTGGGACTGTCAGTGCATGACCTCTATAAACAGCGGGAAATGAAAGACCATTCCAGATCAGCTATTACCTAAATAAGCCGTCTCTCGAGAACAGGTGCTCCTGCTCGGAAAGAGAAAATGAAGTGAAGGGTATTACTTCGATAGGTCAAAATACCTTAACACTTGACAAAAGCCCATATGCTGTAAAAGCTGTTTTGAGGGGCGGAAGCTCCCTTTAACCAGGTTTCAAGGTGAATATGTTAATACAGGAGTGTAGAAGCCTCTCTGTGGGCCACCACTTAATAGGTGCACCCCCACCCCGCAAAATAGTGCCCTTGTGAACCAGTTTAGCGGGATTAGCAGGGCCCTTGACTGGAGTCATTCTCTGCAGAACCCTTGGGTGAACTTCTGCTCGAGTAGGTCTTGAGAGACAGCTCACCTTCAGGCCTTACCAGGGATTAATAGCGTCCACCGAATTCGTGCCCTTTTCAAAAGCCAGCAGGATGCTGTCAGATGAGTTAAAGAGGACGGCAGGAGACGCTCTTGGATGTTCCAAACGACTAGTTTCAAGTCCTCCAGCCTGTGGAGAGAATAGCAACAGACGACCAAACAAAGGACACGTTTTCAATTCCAGTCATGTTTTGTTGTTATCCTCTTTCTGTCTTTTTGCTCACTCTTCGCTTTTTTCTTTCTTCAAGTGGGTTCATTCCTTCCTGATGTTGACATTAGCATTGTAGCATTATTGATCAGCACTCCGCAGGAGCATGTCAGGTAGATTAAATCACCTGACCCCAGCTTGGTCTCTCAGCATCCATTCAGGACTTTCAGACAGGCGCGCATTACCACTCCTTATGTAATATTGAGATGCAGCTGGAGCTGTGGAAGCTGACACCTCACTGGACACCAGACACACTGCTGCAACAGCTCAAATGCACCAAATCTTGTCTTGAGATGAAATAAATCTCCTATAACTTCTTCAGTTTTTGTAACACTAGTTTTATTTTTGAAAAACTGAGAGTGAGCAGTGTTCATAGTGACTATTTTGATTTATTTTGAAAGCTGAAATGCAATTTGAGTAAGAGCTCTGAAGCTCTGTGGACTCTTAGAAATTGGATTCTGGTTCTTTGAAGAGCTTCACCTACACCTGGAGGAAATGTGTTTTGCTCCCTTACATCTCAAGATTGAAGCTTCTTCCCTACTTTTAAATTCACTGTGTACAAATACTGTCAATGTAAAACAAACCTGTTCAGCTTCAAAGCTCATGTAAAATTCATGCTCATGCTTAAAACATAAAGCGAGCCAGCGGTGGGGCATCAGTGACACATAAAAGGACAGCATGTTATAATTATGGATGTGGGCTTTAAAGAATACTGCCTGTTTATACTGTACACGCTCACCAAGAATGATCACACAATTAAGAAAGCTATGTACGCTCCGTGCAGGAAAGGACGACTCATGATTCCTGGATGACTCACACTTAGTGACTCAGGACTGTGGTTGTACTAGGAAGAATTAAAAAGGGAGGTTTTCAATACTGATTTATACAACAATTATGTAATCTTTCAGCCACGGGTCTTCGTTTTAAATCCAGTGTGAGCTGTTATACACCAGCAGCTGCTTAAAACTGTATTGAGATGTGTGAATGCCTCTATTCTTGGTGGTTGTACAAGGTGCCAATGGCAACTAAGTGAATGAACCAAATGCTCTTCATAGTACATGTTGCTCTCTTTATTTATCTCTCCAGTAGCTAAAACGGATCCATTCATGTAAATATTTTCAGATTCACATTGTAAAGGGAATAGTTTGACATTTATCCGTTTCATTTTCTTTAACGCATTAATGCAACTTGCAATTTTTAGGTTGAAGCGGGCTCAGTTAGCTAGAGTGAAGATACTGGCATCATAAAAAACCTAAGGAATCCATTGGTACCAACCATGTCATACTAGCTTGTCGCAAAGGAGGCTAAATAACGCTCCAAAGTTACGCTAAATTTTGGAGAAGAAAAACTGTCATGGCCATTTTCAAAAGGGTCCCTTGACCTCTGACCTCAAGATATGTGAATGAAAATTGGTTCTATGGGTACCCACGAGTCTCCCCTTTACAGACATGCCCACTTTATGATAAACACATGCAGTTTGGGGCAAGTCATAGTCATGTCAGCACACTGACACACTGACAGCTGTTGTTGCCTGTTGGGCTTCAGTTTGCCATGTTATGATTTGAGTAGGGATGCTAATTTTGAAAATGTGCTCGCCGCCGCCACACACATACAGTCTGCGTAACTTTAGCGAGTGTCCGACAGACCGCGTGTGTGTGTTGGCGGTGAGTGTGAGGTTGTTGGTGGCGTTATAGCTTTGAACGTAGCAGTGTGTCTACAGTTTATTTGTCGGTGAATAAATGCTACAAAACTACAACTCCTCCGCTCGAGACGGGAGCCGACTTCCTGTATCCTGCAACTCCGGCTTTGCCTCTTAAGGTGGGCTGTTAAGGTGGACCAGCTTTTCTCCTTAAAGTGACGAGCCGCTCCTCTGAGCCGCTCAGCTTTTTAATTAATTATTAATATTTCTACTATTTCTATTTAACCGTTTTAACAGATGGTGTTAATCAGTTAAAATACTTAATGTCGGTTAACGGTTAAACGGTTAATTATGATCGTACCTAGATATGAGCATATGAGGGTTTCTGGACAATATTTGTCAATGTTTTGTGTTGGTAATTGATTTCCAATAATAAATATATACATACATTTAGATAAGATAAGAGTATTAAATATTTGAAAATCTCCCTTTAAGGTACATTTTGAACAGATACAATTTTTTTCATCAATTTATCGCGATTAACTATGGACAATCACGTGATTAATCGCGATTAAATATTTTGATCGATTGACAGCCCTACTGGAAACACAAACTAACAAAATATAACATGTTAATTGAGGTTACCTTTGGACAGAGCCAGGCTTGCTGTCTCCCCCTGCTCCCAGTCTTTATGCAAAACTAAGCTAAGCTAAGCATCTACTCGCTCCAGCTAAATATTTCAACTCAATATCACACCAGAGCGTGAAATAGAACCACATGTCCACCAGAGGACAGCGTGTCAGGTTCACGTCCTACCTCGCTGAGGCGTGAATATTACACAGATGTATGAAGGTGCATTACCAGCAGGGTCAACAAAACGACTCACTTAGGTTTAGGCAAAAAAAAACAGGTTGGTTTAGGAAAAACATCATGGTTGGGCTTAAAATTAGTCCGTAAACTAATGTAATACATGTGACAAACCGTCACTACAAAACATGTCACAAACGCCACTAACGTAACTCATAAAACAAATCACCAGTCTCTTGGTTGAAAGTCCTGTGTTTGTTGGACCCATCCACCTCCTCTCCCGCCCGCCATAAGCGGTATTTCTCCCTTTTTTATTCAACGTCATTAGCTCTGAGCGCAGCATATGCACGCAGAGCATTTACATTGCAGTCAGTACGAACTACATGGCGTACAAATGACACGCCTAAGGCAAGATGGGCGTTCTTATTACAGGCTTTCGTCTTGCACATGATCATGTCATTCGCATGCCTATTTGTGCAATTTACCAAACAGACACGAGCGTGGCATTGGTCTTCTCATCTAAGTCTCGGCAGAAAAGCGAATAAATGTTGAACTGTTCCTTTAATAGTTAAAAGAAGGACGCATTGTACTGTGTTGTGTTCTTTTCTGAATTACTCTTCTTCTTCTTATGTGTGTGTGTGTAGAACACGGCAGCCACATATTAAGGATGACAAATAACTAATCAATTCTCCTCTCGACCTAATCCAGCATCAGAAGGAGCGAGACAGTCTCCATTCGTCGCTGTCACATACTGTAACTGAGGACCCGTGACATGCCCAGAGGACAACACAGAGCAGCTGACTCCAGACATATGTCTATCAACACACCCACTCTTTAAACATCTCGCTTTGTTTTCATCTCTGACTTTGTTTTTCCCCTTGTTTTCCTCTGTTTTCATGGCACTTAACACAAAACCAGACACCCTGCCCAACCAACCTGGCAGGTCAGAAGCAGCAGCTGTGTACCTCGCCAGCGCCCGGTCACCAAAATCAGCAGAAGCACGCCTGCCAAAAAGTGCCATCGATTTCTGCTGCGGCTCCGAGCTACGTTAAGCTCGGTCCCAGGTCACAGCCCAACGCCTTTTTTTGGTTTCTCTTTCACAGCAGACTGAACCAGGGAGCCTCAATGCCAGCTGGCCTGTCCCAAAGCTTTCTACCCCGATACTCCATCAAAGAGCGGTGTGGTAATTAGACAAGGTTAACGCCAAGCCACGCCACAGGTGCCTATTTATTAGGTTGATTATCAAGTGTCCCCACAGCAACAGCCAATGAACAGGCCCGTAGGTATCCTATCTGTGGTTCTGTGGCATACATGACTCTGTACTCTTTCAGCAGCAACATATTTTAGCATATTCCTCCCATTTGGAAGGAGTCAGTTCATTCATCTCTCAGCGCCAGCTTAACACATCCTCTCCACATCTCATTGTTGAGCTTGGGACAGTGATTACTCCAGAGAGGCCGTGGATTAATCAGACTGTGGAGAGCGCATTGATCTTCAGTCCAATCCATCAGATATTGGCCTCTGCTCGATGGAGGGGGAGAAGTGCAGCATGAAAATCAATCCCATAAGGTCAGGGGCTCCGGTTTGGGAAACAGGTTATAATTGAGGTGACCGTGTTACATACAATCATCAAATGTCCTTGATTGAGTATGACATGCATTTGACAGTTCAACCTGATCATAAACAGGCGTTCGACAAATTGATTTACAAAAAAAAACATGTGGTTTTGATTTAAACACATGACGTGTATAATAACATTAAATATTTACAATAAAAATATAATATTTGAAAGCAGGGAGTGAAAAACAAACTTATTTTTTCTAGCTCGACAAGTACTTACAACACCCCTTCCTTCCCAATAATAAAAAAAAAAGAATATACCCACCGCCATAAATCACCATCTGACTAGTTTATTTGAATCCACCTTTAACTTTTTAAGGAGCTGTCCACTTTATTACCATCTTTATTTATTTTCCTCCACCGTTTGAAATATAATAGCCTTTGATGAGCTGAACTAGATGGTGATTTATTGCATTATTGCAACAACCCTACTGTGACTCTGCTAGAAAAGCTTCGCAGAAGTAATGGGGGGATATAACTAATTATTTTGTTGACTCATCTTAAATTTGACCTCAACAATCTTGCTGATCCCGCTGGTGATTGACCGTGTATTGGTAAGAACAGCAGCTCAGGATGCTGCTCGTGCTGCTGAGAACACGGATGAATATTGATGAACAGCGCACTCCACCAAATCCGTAAAATGAGGTGTGCGGAATAGAGAATGAGGCCTGTTCTGTGCATGATTTACTGAGTGACAACATGGAGTTTTAATACTGAATACCTCTCTAATGTGCCAACGCCATGCTGTAGCAACCAGTCATGCAGCAACAATAGTTCTATACAGTGGTGCAGGATGAACAGACGGACGAGTTGGTGTGTAAATATATACCATCAGAATGGTAATAGCAGCACTTGTAAAATTCATTAGCATATTGATGAGAAACTCTTTTGGGACAGGAACATGCACACATGTGAATGTTCAGAATTTGTTGATTGCAAAGCTGTTTGGGGGAGATGTGGATGAAAAAAAAAGCCCCACATTCTCCAGAAAATACTCCTTCTTGTTTGTTTCCTGTCACAGGTGAGTTATTTAGTCAAGCATCCTTATCTTGGAATTAAGCCCCATAGCAACAACCATAATGATGCGCTCCACCATAATCACCCGTAACAGTTCTTTGTGGTACACAGCATCAGGTAAACACATCAAACTTGATTTTCAGCCGTATCCAAAATGTATGCAAATTAGTATCTGAAAAAAAAACATGTGGTTGCATGTTTTCTCTTCTGTTTTTATACTATATTTAAAGGATAGCACAACATTTTGGGAAGCAACAAATGCAGGTCTTTGCTTTAAAGGATAAAAAGCTTCATTTTCCTGCATAGCAGAGAGGAAGGAGGAGGAGGAGGAGGAGGAGGAGGAGGAGAGAGGCTCGTCTCATCGGAGCTTGACACAAACTGCCCTCCTGAAAGGCTCTGATGTGAGTGACACCTCTCTCCTCTCTGCCACTCCAATTAGCTCGGTGACAGGTGCATGTTGGGAAACGAGACAATCAATTACCAGCCCCTCTTCTTTCCCTCTGTCCTCTCATCATCCTCCCTGTGTCTTTATCACACTCTGTCCCTCTCCTCTTCCTTTCTATTACTCTTAATTTATCATCTTTTCTTCCTCCCACCCCATTTTCCCATTCATACCTCGTCTGGCTTCTCATCGTCTCCTCAAAGCTTTCTCTCTCTCCTCTCTCTCTCTCTGTTTCACTGCAGCATGCCTACAGTCGGGGTGACGGGGGGAGAAAAAGAAGGGAACATGTCACTCAGACTCTGAGGCGTCCTCCTGCTTTCCACTCAGACACAACAAGCAAAATCACGGCCGGGCATAACACTGATGTGACTCCACCAGGTAGCAGTGAGCCCCTGACAAAGTCTCAATAAATGCTGCACAGTCTCTCTCTTGACCACAGCTTTGTCGCATCACCGATGCAAACTGGATGCATTCCTCCATTTATTTGTCAGACACTGGAGTCAAATGTCTCTGGAAACTCAATAGGTACCCTGGGTTATTTAAAACACTGATGTCACTGCAGGTTTCAGGGTGGGTCTTCTTCACTGGGTGTTTAATGGTGGAAGTTTGCCACCTGCTGGTAATGATCACCACCTTCTACCGGTGTCCTTGATCAGACCTCACTGATGATTCCTTTAAAAATACTCCTACCCTCCTGACATTTAGTGCTGCCAAATGTCCACGAAAAAGGTCAAAAGGAAAATTCTTGACATCGGACCAAGAGAGATCTAATTAAAATGCTCCAAAATGTACACGTTGTTCAAAATATCCTACCCAGTTTTCAATTTTGAAATGGCTTCAGGTGAAAACATGTTTGAACATCTTGTGTGTCATTCAGTTTTGGTTACTCACATACAAGAGATCGTGTTTCAAAAGCTTAAGCCCTGTATGATATCCATTAACAATACACTGAATCTCTGCCAGCTGCAGTGCAACATTTAGAAACACGTTACCATCTGTCTAAATCAGGGGTGTCAAACATACGGCCCGGGGGCCAGAACCGGCCCGCCAAATGGTTCAATCCGGCCCACTGGATGACTTTGCAAAGTGTAAAAATTGCAGAAAAGTAATTATTTCCAACTGGAAAATGTCTTTGTCAAAAAGGAGACAAGTGGAAACAGAGTGTCAGGTTTTCCAAGATAACCAGTTCCTATTTCTTCACAGAGGTAACTGGGAAGCCAGTGTTCTTGGTGTGTTCCCAGCACCTTTCAGTGCTCAAGGAATATAATATTCAGCGCCACTATCAGACTCATCATGGCGGAAAATACAAGAACTTAGAGGGAAAACTGAATGTGACGATGGAAGGTTTGAGGAAACAGCAGTCCGTTTTTTAGTCGTAGCCGAGAGATCAGCGAGACATCTCAGGTTGTTCATCATCTCTTTTGTAAATGGATTTTTCATTTTTTGTGAGAGTTTTCAGAATGTATTTGTACTGCTTTATACTAACAGGAAGGGCAAATTTGCAGGTGTTATTATTTAAAGGTTACTATGCAATGGTTTTGCTGGTCGGGCCCACTTGACATCAAATTGGACTGTACCTGACCCATGAACTAAAATGAGTTTGACTCCCCTGGTCTAAATGCTCCTGCACATTATTGAATATCTGCTCATTCACTTGCACAGTTTGGTCAACAAAAACATTTAACACATCTTCCGTGCTATATGCTCAAATTGCAATTTCAGCCAATTCTAATTTTATGATTTTACCTTTAGTTAAGAAAAACAATCAACTAAAAATAAAGAACAAAACAAGACACTTCAGCTGTAGCATTGTACACACCAGAGGATTTGACAGGCATATTAAAGACTTAAGGCATCTTGTAAACATGTTAAATAATCAATATTTTTAACCATGGCGTTGTTTTTGGCCACAATAGGCATCTGTCTGTCAAAAGAAGTCTGATTGTATAGACTATGTAGTACTATAATATATAGTCTATGAGAAAATGACCCTACTTCTCACTTGATTTATTACCTCAGTAAACATTGTAAACATGAGTTTATGGTCTCAATCGCTAGTTTCAAGTCTTCTTCAATAAAGCATGATGTTCATTTAGTAAATGATGGTCCCATTTAGAGTCAAATAGACCATAAAGCAGAGGATGCTTTAGGGTGTGGCTACCTTGTGATTGACAGGTCGCTACCACGGCGTTGTCTGGTCTCAGAGTTATCCGCGTTTTCGTCTTACAAATTTAATCATTTCACAGTGTGTTTTCAGTTTATGAAAGTTAATTGTAACATTTTGGTCAACTAGAAATGCCTTATTCAGTGTAACCGATGGGTGACAGGATCTCTGACACCCTGTAAAAAGTGATTATTTTAGGAGAGATTGTTAACATTAAATCTTACATGAGAGTGAATGGAGGTGACATCTCAGCAGCAGGGAATAGAACAAGCACATGATGAGATACTGACATCTGATAAATGTATACTATCTAACACAAGTAATGACAAGAGGTCAACAAATGTAATAGATATATTATGACCAGGGCACATAGTTAGGATTAAATATACTGACATATTTCAATGACAAATTGACAGATAGGCTTAATTTAAAGACACTTGCTAATCCATCATGACTAATGCTCGGGTGTCCTTGATCTTTCTCGTGTTAAATGCAAAAATGGTCTTCAATCATTTCTCCATTACTGATTAAATAAGAGCTGTACAAGTAAAATGTTTTACCGACCAGCTTTTCATGGGATACATATGAAATCGGGTGCACATAAAAGACAAAGCGAGCAAGGTTTTTCCTTTTTGAATGTGTCATGGCACCATTTATTTATTAAACTTATGCATAACCTTCCAACTTGATCATTGTACATATGTTGAACTTCATGACATTAGAATATCAGGCAGTCGGATGAGCAATCGCCAACAGTAGCGGAAAGAAGCAGCGTTTCTGTCAGGAGCTGATACAGAAAGAGCATCCTTGTAGAAGAGGAAGGGGGGAAACGGGGCAAGATACCCAGATGCAGATGAGGAAGCATGACATATAGAATGTGGGAGGGGGATAAATAAGCATGAAAGACACTGGGGATGTGAGGAAGAGGAGAAGGATGACACCCATAAGTGTTCACAGGGAAAAGACGGGGGGGAGAGTCACACGCAAAGGAGAAGAGGAGCAGACGAGAGGCAAAAATACCACTCACAGTGAGGAAGAAGGAGGCAGCACGATAATGCAACAGGACCAGATCAGAGCCTTGAGACTCTTCATTCTAGTTAACACCACACCTAGAATTTATCTGAAATTCTAGTAACACGATTCAAGAGTTTTTTTAACACAATGGGATCTATCCATCACCAGCGCAACTCTGGCCTCTATCAGTCTGAATATATTCCTGCATCAGGGTTCGCTAGGCTAGCGTGCTTTGTATGCTAGCGTGCACCCAACACTCACACTAACCCTGTATGACTGAAGCAGGAAAAGCAGCCAAAAAAGGTAACACCATGGCCAAAAGCATGCAAGCAATGTGGGAAACACTTTAAAAAAACAAAACAAAAAAAAAACAAAAAGAAAAGAAAGAAAATAAATACATCTTGGGATAAAAAAAATCTTAATACATTATCTTAAAATTTTCCTTTTCTTGTTTTGTGTTTCATATATATATATTCTAAACACACATCTTTGTACATTTTGGTATAAGTTCTCTTTCTTGCAGGGAGGTCCGGGGGAAATGGGTGTTATACGGTAGAGGGGGTGAGGTTTTTTTGGGGGCAATCCCACTTCCCTGATTGCCTTGTGCTGACGGAGGAGGGGGTGGGAGGTGGGGGGTGGGGGGGGGCGCGGCATCACAACGATGATGACTCCACCCTTCAAACGTTTCCTGCTCACACTCAAGTCTCTCGTTCTCTGTGGCATCCGTTGGGCGACGGCGATGGAAAAAAAAGGGGGCTCAGCAGTGAGAGGACAAGCTTATAGGATGTCCAGAAAGTCCAGGACACAAGACGTAGGAACAGACTACAAAGTCGGTACTTCCTCTTTGGGACCAGAGCCAAAAGCTGCAGTACAGACTTCCACTATCTCTTATCTGGGGGTAAAAAATGAGTCAGATCAGAAAAAGGACAGATACAGGAAGTGATTCATCTATTAAAATCTAGTGACTCATATGTTGAGCATGACTTGAAATACCTTTGTTTCCATCCGTGTCTGCTGATGACCTCTCTGGCCTTTGGCGTATTAGATTATTGTACTTGGCCTCAACCTCCTGCAACAGAAAAAACAATTCACAGTCAGATCAGGGCGATAAAAATAACCCCAATGTGTAAACACATGTTGGTGAGCTCAGTGACTTGTTAGATACCTTCAGATAGTTGAGGTTGGCCTGAAGGTTTCTAAGGTGAGACAACACCTGTCTGCTAAAAGAGGAGAGGCTGCCGGCCTGTGATGTTGAAGAAAACCTCAAGTTGATGCCGGAGTCGGCGGCGCAGCCTTGCGAGGTTCTCAGCTGCTTCCCTGTGGTCGATGCCAAGATGTCGTCGTCTGTGCTGCTCTCCCCGGGGCCGCCGTAACCCTCCAGGACTAAATACCCTGCTGAGAGAATCAAAAGAAGCCATTTAGCACTGCTGTTTGCAGGAGCAGAGAGAGACAAAGGCTACATCCACACTAATACGTTATCGTTTTAAAATGCTGTTTTAGGGCCATTTCAGAATTAATCTCTGTCCGTACTACCACGCCTGAATGTCACATGACCATTCACGTACACTGGGCATGCGCGTGCCGGTGTAAACAGGAGGCAGCGCTGGACACGGGAATTGATGCAAAGCGCTCAAATAATAGCTTGCCTCCTGCGCATGTAGGCAGTAGTAGCATTATAAAATGCAAAATTTAATTGCACAACAGCTGCTAGCATAGACAACAAGGTCAGCAACGCTTGTAACTCGTTTTCCATGTTGAAATTAACCACTGGGGGTCGAAGCTGATGTCGTTTGTTTTCTTCCGGAAAAGGTTCACGTGATGGGGCGTGAAGAATCAGGGAGGGACATGTCATGACTGATAAGACCTAATCAAAAAGCGACCGTGGGTGTCTGCGTCATTGTTTTCAAAGGTCTCAGTTTCTGTCCATACAGACTAAAACGCAACCCTGGAGTTTTAATCCTAAAATGGGATCAGCAGCGTTTTCAAAAGTCTCCATTTTAGGGGCTCGAAAAAAACGGAGTATTGTGGTTGCTCGGCATAAACGTAAGTGTTTTAAAATGAAAACGTATTAGTGTGGATGTAGCCAAAGAGACATTTATCTGAGTAAAATCTATCTAAACCTACAGCGTGATGTCTAATGACATATCAATTGCTCAAACTGTCCAGGCTCACCATAATCTTCAGGAGAATCAAAGAAGCCCGTGTCCCCGGAGCCCAGGTCCTGAGTCGGGTCCTCTGTCTGGGAGCTGTTCTTCTCTGAGCCATTGTGGACCATCACCCGTGCGCGGCTGTCCACGGGGGTCCGCAGAGACGTGGTCCTGAGGAGACGTGCCCCCGTGGAGCGTTTGGTTTGCTCTACAGCCTCCTGGGACATCAGCTGGGTCACCAACACCTGCTTTAATGCTGCCACTGAGGGACAGGTTGAGGAAAAGGGCTGATTAATAATTCACTGCATGTGTAGCACTTGATTTTTGAGTCATCTGTTACTGTGTGCTTACATGTTTTCAGTGCTTCGTCTGCTCTGGAGGGAAACATGTTAAATGAGTCTCCCTCTTTGCCATCTTCAGCCACTTGGTAAGGAAGCTCTGGGTCCACAAAACCTTCCTCCTCCTCCTCTTCCTCTGCCTTTACTCCCTCAAATGGATTACTACCTGGCAGAGAGCTCTGCATCACACCTCTAGGGGCTGGACTGCTCTCTTTATCTGAGGGGGTGTAAATTAGAGAAGGATTATGTACACAGCTGACTAGGGTAGAATATTTAAAGTAACACGGAGGATGTTTCTCCAAGCTACCTGTAGACTGGGTGCTGCCGGTGGACGTGCGGTCTGGGTCTCGACTCAGCCTGGAAACACCCGTCGTAATGATCTCCACACCGTCTCTCTCCCCACTGGCACACAAGCAACATCTCATGTTAGCAACAAGCTGAAAAACCTGAGAACCATTTGATCTGATTAAATTAGAAAGATGACATACTCAGTCTGAGGTAATGGTATGACGCTGTGAGGTTTGACTTTCATGGCATCAGCTCTCTGGGTGATTAGACGCTGCCACCTTGTGCAAGGAAAAAAAAAAATGATTAGCTCATTTAACCACTGGAGCAATACAAATTCAATTAATCAGTCAAAAGGTATGCAGACTTACGTTTTCTGATCTGAGACTGTGGGCGCCATCAGCTCATAGATCTGGGCTCCGTTGTCTGACATGGATAGGACGAAAAAGGACTTGTTGTCTGGCAGGAGAGAGTGTGGAAATAAGGTTCACGGTGAGATTAATCACACTTTTGCCCTACATGCATGAAGCCATAGACTTCCTGATACTTTATTCTGGGTTGTATGTCTGGTAGGGCGGCATGATTATGGCCAAAATGATAATCACGATTATTGTGATCAATATTGAGATCACTGTTATTTGTCAATTATTCATTGCTTTTAGAGACAACATGTTTATATTGCACTTTCACATTAAAATAAAAAGAGCACTGCTTTTACTTCCATGTGGTGCTACATCCCTGCAATTATACAAATTAGGGCTGCACAAGGTTGGAAAAAACCTGACATTGCAATACCCTTTGTAGGCTACATTAAATGCATAAATCTGGTGCACTTTGAGAAGAAAATTAGCTAAATTAAGAGACTAGATAAACAATTTCGTGCTCTTGTAAACAATTTAATCATGAACACATTGGTTGTATAGATATGAATGGTTAACGAGACGGGCTCCGTGTTTCAAGACAGGCTGGGTGTGAGTTGCCGACATCGCTGCAGACACGCACTGAGGACAGTCTAGCCGGTTGAACATCACGCCAGGAGCCCCGTCCCTCCCCGCAGAGCGCACAGCGAGCGAGGGCTGCTGTAAAGCTCAGGGACATAGAGCCGGTCGCGGTGCACGTGGAGGAAATGCCAGCCAGCAACGGGGAGAGGATCCACCCGCACCGAGCGGCTGTCTCTCACGCGCCAAGGTTGAATCCCCCGTGCAGACGGGCAAAACGAGTATACAGTATATTACTCTTCTACTCTGGACTGCAGCTGCAACATTCAGAAAAGTTGTAGGGTGCGCACACAGCAGCTTGACGGCTCCCCAAAACTGAAGCCAAAACATCTCGATCGCCGGTTGTTGGCTGGCTGTCAGTCTAGGAGGCGCTTGATTTGATATGCAGCAGAGTTTTCTGTGAGCGGAGCACGCATTTAAACAATCAATATCGCAGGCGATCATGTTCATTTCATTGTGGGAAGCCAAAATCTGGATTATTATTCGATTAATTGTGCAGTCCTAATGCCTGGAGGTGGTATAGTGAGGGGTTCTTTCGTTCTTTGATATGATCCTGATTTATAAAGTTATTGTTCCACCATTTTTTGTAAAATGCAAAACAGAAAAGACATTGTTAACTGACCTGTGGCCACGGAGCGCACCAGCACAGTGTTGAGTTTAATGATGGGGCTGAAGATACTTTTGGTATCTGCGGTGCCTGTCAGGTTTTTACTGTGACACTTCAGGATGAGACGCTCATCTTGTTTCTGTAGCAGAACCAGGATGTCCTGCAGGAGGAGTGTGTACAACTCTGAAAGGAGACAAAGAGGTGGATTATATTTTGTTTTTTTGCAGCAATATCAAAGTTTAATAACAATCAAACTCGTATAATGTGAAGATTACAAACCGATAGTCTTGTCCTTGTTCACTTTCCATGACAGTGGTCCCTCATGCACCATCGTTCTCTTGGTTAAATCCAAATTCTGAAGGAGGTAGAAATAAATTAAATGCTTTTAAATACTTTCTACTGGTCCGTGGAGCCATTTCCACATAGCGCTACCTTTCTATCGAGCAGATATTTCATACAGCGTACGTGGGTGTACAACAAGTGAGTGTGCTTTAACTGCAGCTAAAAGGGTCGTGTAGATAACTCACCTTTAGCTCCAGGATCATGGGGTTGTCTGTCTGCTTTAGAGAGGAGAGGTCCAATCTTCTCTGATAGTCCTCCAACCTCTAGAGGAAGGACGGAGAAAATAAGGAGACAGAGGAAGGGGGGGGTAAGTAAGCGCTCTTTAAAAAGGAAGCCACTGCCTGGGGAACAAAGAAGGTAGCGAAAAAAATAAATTGTGGTAGAGCAGGAAAAAAAAGGAAGGACTTAGGATGAGACTGAAGGGGAGGAAGAGAAAAGTCTAGGGGATGGTATGAAATGTAAGGAAGATTTAAAAAAAAAAAAAAAAAAAAATCCCACCTGCTTGTCCTCAGATTCCTTCACAGCCTGGTTGACGTGATTGAGGATCTTTCTACAGCACTCTGTTGCCTGCTTCACTTTGTCCTTCTCCGCTACGTTGTCTGAAAGATAATATGACATCAAATAAGACGTAAGGGCTCCTTAGTTCTGCAGGGGGTTGTCCGGCAAATTGATATTTCCTCTGTCCATTAGCACATCATCGTTCTCAAAAATTATGATAAAGCAGGGGGGCATTATGTTCCCGTAATAGCTGGTTATACTTTATCGTTAGTGCGTTCTCTCTGTGTGAGACGCCAAACTCCAGCCAAGACTAAATGATGGACCAAATAATGGGTGAGACATTTCCCAAAATGTGCAGAGCTGCTCCAGGACCATTAAAATGCTAATCTCTCCATTTGTCTCTGTAATTCACTCATCGCTGGCATGTTGCCACGCAGAGCCTTGCTTAAGACTACATTTGGTTCTTTTTTTATCCACTTTCTTCTATCTCAAGACTTCCATTTTTATCTATTGTATTATATTACATTCAGAATATAAAAATGCAAACTAGGTATTATTCCCGTATAAACCATTTCCATGGCTACTGGCAACAGGAGTAAATTAGTTTCCATATTGAATTAATTGCCTCATAGGATCTAATTGATTTGAGGATCACAGGAGAGAGAGAGCTGGATAGTTGAACTTGTCTCATGGAGGTCACATGCAGGGGGGTGTTGCACAAAAACGTATAATTAATTTCTAGTCAAGTCAGGAGAGTCTAAAACGGTGTGCGGTAGCGGAGAGAATTAGTATAATAGCGGTTTGAAACTGTCATTTTTAAAAGTAGATCACAATTTTCTCTCCCTGTGACGGAGTCGGTGATTGACTAAGTATTCGTGACTGAGTGGAACAGACTTTGAAGTGTCTGAATAAGAATGCAGGAGACGGAGCAGTTTTTGTACCTGCGTGAACTGAAAGTGGTTTGTATGTATGCTCAAATCTGTTCTGTGACTCCTCCCGCAGGCATGTTGACATCATTAAGGCTTCATGCGTGTCCACAGTCAGAATAAGTGGCTGGCAGGTTCTTCATTGTCTGCTTTAAGGCGCGAATGCAGCTGAGTGACCATCGTCTGCCGAGGCGATATTCGTGCAAAGACTTCACCAAAGTTGAACTCCACGCAAATGCGAAGATACGAATTTCCTTCACCACCAGAAGCAAATGTTTTTTCACCCCTTCGCTCGCACAGAATGGAAGTGAGCGGGAGGCGAATGTTAATTTCGCGCATGTGTGACCGTGCCTTTAATCACATCAAGTGCCCGCTATATATAGTACTATACTATATTATAAAGCTGCAGCAATTAGTACCACATCAAAAAGTGAATCTAATAATTTTGATTGATCGATTAAGTCATTTTTTAAAAGCAGAAATGCCAAAAATATTCAGTATTTTCTGACATTTTATAAAACAAACGATTAATTGTTTAATCAAGAAAATAATCTAATATCTAGTAATCTAATCAAAAAAGAAAATAATCGTTTATTGCAGCTCTTCCAGTATCATTCGATATGACTAATATCTACTTGCCACATTGTTTGGTTTAAGCAAACATCTTGTTTTGAATCATTATTACATCCTAGATCATGCACACAGTTAGTATGTGGAGTCATTTATGCACTGAAATAATAGCACATAAGCTGATTTCAACGTGGTTCACTACAAACTGTTGTGAAGGAGGAACTCTGATTGGTGAGGCAACATTACAGCACCTGTGTACTTGGCGATGTTGTCTAGTAGCAGGGGGTACTTGGTGAGCCGCTGCATCTCCACAGGAATGATGTCCTTAAGCTGCAGTCGGCGACACAGTCTGTTACTCTCTGCCTCCTGCAAAGCAATAAAAAAAATTCAGGATGGGTGAACTTAAGCTGTCGCCAAACAGCCAAAATGCATCTTTTAAAAAGTATAAATGGTGACTGAGCGACACTAATTATGTAAGTTAGGTTTTTACTCAGAGAAGTGACATTTCAGCTGAATATCTTGAATTAAACAGCTTGTTTAACTCCTCTTTTTGACACATTCTGAGCATTCATTCATTCAGTACAGTAGCTAACTTTCAAAGATGAAATCAATTTGCAAAGCATAATGTCATTACCTGGACGAACGAAGTAAACCGCGAGTCTTTCTTCTGCTTTGTCTTGATGATCTCCAGAGCAAACGGCTGGTTGCTGCAGAACGTCCCCACCGCCTTCTTGATCTTCTCCTCCTCTCCGCCGCCGAACTGTAACCACCCAACCCAAGACAGGGCAGGACAAGACAGGGACGGACAGAGACGGTGATCAGTCACTCGGTCGATCTGGGTCAGGGGCAGTTGCCATGGAAATGTCTAGTATTTAACCACTACAATGAGCAGCAACTCCCAGAAGGGGGCCAGGCTTAAGACCTCGGAGCAGAGACAGCTTAAGTTTAAATGTAGACTAGATCAATGCTCGACCCCTCGGGGGACCGTTTACCCTACTTATCCCCATAGAGACATTTTAGACAAGGCTGCCAGCTGATATACAGCCACCTCACATCTAATGCATCACACATGATATCGAGATGTCAGCCAAATCTAGGGCATTGACTGACATAACCATTTACTGGGAAACAGGCTTCCTTTTCACTCGCTTGCTTCCACTGTGATTACATTTCCTGGCAGAGTTGTTCCTTGTCTAAGGTTTTGTGTTTCAGGATTATAGTGTGGAATTTAACGTTAACCCCTTCTCTATCATATTTAAACTGTACATAACCATTTAAATGCAGATATGACATTTCAAAATTAACTGAATTGAGGCTGAAGACAGCAATCTCATGCCAACACCAACATTTTTTCTCGCTATAAAGCAATTGCAGGCAACATTTCAATTTCTTTGTGCACAATACGTTTTTTTTTTTTCCCGACCACATCAGTCATCTTGAAATTTATTCAATATAAGAAAATGTTTGAAAGAGGAAATACGATTTCAGCCTGAGAATTGTACTCACCCAGGAGAGCAAGTCGTCTCCTATCTGATCAATTACCGAAGACTCATTTCTCTTCCGAACGGCTGCCATTTGCTCCAGTATTGAAACTGAAATTCAAAGGAGAGGCACCAATGGACGGTCAGTGTGTGTGTGTGTGTGTGTGTGTGTAAGATAACAAAGAAGAAGAATACAACATGAAAATGTGAGGGTGCTGTTTTACTTGAAACTTTATTTTGAATCTCACTACCTTACTTTTAAATTGTTAATGGTTTAAGAGCAGTCATGCAAAGATGAGAAGAATTTTTGATGGATTTCAGGATGTGTGTGTGTGTGTGTGTACCATGCAGCAGTAGAATCTCGTCCAGGTTGGTGAAGATGTTCCTGATGTCGGCAGGAGGCAGGATGGCCTCTTTGGAGAGCTTCTGGTAGAAAACATGGTCCAAAACTCTCAGCATCCTGACATGTGCACGCTCTGTATAAAACAGCTCTGCAGACACAATACGAGATGTTAATTCAGGATGGCAGATCATTTGCACAGCTCAACGTGATGTACATTCGACAGCAGCTTGGGTTGGATCCCAGCAGATGCTCTGCTGCTGCACATATCTCTCTTCTCCCTTCTACTCACTATATTATGTAACACAATAGTATCTTTAAAGCACATTGAGGGGGAACCTCTTGTATTCTTTGAAAATAGATTTGGCTTTAATGAATTATATTATATGAAGTGGTGTTAAGCCCTGTACTCACCGTTGATGACTTCCTGTCTCTTGATTTCCTGAGGCCTGAGACCCGCTAGGATCTCTCGCCCCACCAGCTGCTGCCAGTTCGGAGGGTCATGCTCAGAGTCTGTTCCCTGGTCGTCCTCACTCTGGACGTCAGCTGCACCCAGTCCGTCAAGCCTGGGGCAAAGACAGAAAGTTAGCTTTTCATCTGGCTACTACGGTTTCATCACTGCGTATTACCAGTTCTTATTTTAAGTTTGAAAATTATTTGGTATCCTCACCTTCTTATGGCCTTTGGTGTTCCCTCATGGGTTCTACAAAAAAAAATTAACAGTAAAATCAATGTTGAAAATAAATATTCTCTATGTAACGATGCAGCCCCACTATACGCAACCAATTCGCATAAATTTGCTTCCGCACTGCAGCGCCGGTCGCTTGTCCATCCTACAACCCCCTGACCCCATTCTCTACCAGCTCCACACAAGGGTATTTTATTTACAGAAAAGCAACAGTACAAACCGTTTTCTGTCAGATGGATGATTATGGCATAAATTAATGAGGGGAAAAAGCTGTTAAAAACATGAATGCTGTTCAAAAAGTCTGGATAAAATTGCAGTTAACATGACTCCTGCTCTGAACTCAGCTGAACAATATTATTGTAACTAAGACATTCGCTGAAGAATAAATGTTTTTACATGGATAGATTATCATCAACTACGATCATTAGTCTCGCTTTAGCATTTCCTGGTTATACACACAGCTGCTCAGAGCCATTGCTGCAGCTTGATGTTTGAATTTTTTAAATTGTCAGGACCCCTCGTCGCACCGCCAGCTTGGTCCACATTGCAGGTCATCCCAGCATGCTTTGTGCAGTTAATCAGTCATACACAATGAATGGGAGCGAATTTTGCCTCCAGTCTGGCAGCGTATAGTGGGGCTGCACCGTAAGGAAGCAAAAGTGACTGTAAACGCACCTGTCGCTTTCTCTGTCATCCTCTTGCAGTTGGTCCAGGCTGTAAAGGTCAAAGTGCGAAGCAGGGTACGACAACCCATCAAGAGGGTCGGACTGAAGGCCGTCACTCAGCCTTGAAGGGCCTGAGGTCGGAGTCCCACCTGAGAGATAATTAACGAGTTAGAAACCAGCGCCTCCTCTGTGTTTTTCTTTTACTGATGTGTTTAGTAGCTCACCCATATCAGTGTCTCGGCAATTGTCTGAGTTATAGGTGGCACTGTTTGGGGATGAGGTGTTGAGGGACATGGAGTGTGTGAGTTCAGAGCCCTCGCTCGACTGGCTGCCTCTTAGACGACCAGCTTCCATGTGATCACTTGCCCCCAGTGTAGGCTGAGACAACTGTTTCTGTGGCCGGGGGCGACCATCCAAGGCTTTACCCACTGAACACAGAGAAAAGTGGGGTCAAAATTTGAAAAAAAAAAGCTTTAGAAGTGGTGTCATAATTTTGTCTTCACTCAAAAGTCCTAACTCACCCGATGCTGCTTCAATACGGCTGGGCCGACGCTGAGGACCAAGGATGCTGGGAAATCTGGGTTTCTTCACCTTTTCTTCTCCTTCCTTTTCTGTCTTGATGCTTTTCTGTATTTTATTAAAATCAAAGGGAACTGTCAAGTAGATGATAAAAGGAGAGAGAGAAGGGCAAGATCGCAAGAAGTAATGTTTAAGTACCTTGATCTTGGGAAGAAAGTTGATCCTGACCCGTTTGGACTCCAGACTGCGAGGTTCCTTGACCCTCACACCAAGGTGCTTCATGTATGTATAGATGACATACTGCATTGTAGTGCTAAATCAAAACAAAAGCGACAACACAACATTTTTAATCATAACCGACAAAACAACAGGATGCTAAAACTTGAAGTGTCCATATTGTCACTTGCACCATATGTCATACCAGTCCTTCTCGTACTATTTCTACACAAACCATCTGGGGTGTGCTGCGACCATATGGCATTTCAAACAAGACTGTTTCAATCAGTCACACTTTTGAATTATTTAATATAAACACACTGCATAAATTACATGTTCTCTTTAAGAGACTGCCCTTGTGTTTAATATGTAAACTGTGGGGGATGTAGAATAGGGCTTGGATGACACCAATATGTAATGTGTTCTTGGCCGAAACATCAAAGACTATATTCTAAAGGTTGAAAAAAACGACACCACTGACATGTTATTCATTGAGCACAAGATTTGTTTTTAAATAATTCAGTTAAAGGAGTCAAAAAGTCTAATAAAGTAATAATTAAGTTATTTTAGATGATTGTGGGACACATTACAGACTGTAAATGCAATGATGACACAGATGGTTTGAGGGGCCATGAGAGCTAAATGATCCCCGTCATATGCTTTGAGAAATACTCTTCATATCAATCAACCATACGCTCCACAATATAAGTTTTCTTACCATTTCTCTTCCTCTGTGGTCTGAGTAGTTAACCTATAAACAACACAAAGAAGACAAACTCTCTGATTGGCTGATAATGGTTAGAAACATTAAGATACAGTATGTCTGTGTGCATGACAGGTCGTGTCATGTAGAGCTGCAACGATAAATTAATTAGTTGTCAACTATTAAATTAATCGCTACCTATTTTGATAATTGATTAAATCGGTTTGAGTATCTATTTTTAAAACAAAAAATCAAAATTCTCTGATTCCACGTTCTTAAATGTGATTATTACACAGCTTTGCTGAATACTCAATTCTTTCTGATTGGTCAATCACATTGTTCTACTGTCTGTTATTTCTTTATAGCAGACCGCTGCTATGTATAATAGACTGTTGCTATGGGCGCAGTTCTGATGTCGGACTCTGGTGGACCGTTTTTGTGTCAAATTATTGATTTCTTAAGCAAGTAGCTGTGTAATAAGCGGGAATATGTACAGCTAGCGGGCTATTGTTGTGAAATGAACTCCTTCAGGGCGATGCAAGGGGTGCCGCATCGCCCTGTTAGGGTTTATTTCACAACAATGACTGGCTCGTTGTACATTATCCCTTACATATTTTCTGGTTTCTTTAATCCTCTATGACAGTAAACTGAATATATTTGAGTTGAGGACAAAAGAAGACATTTGAGAATGCCATCTTGGGCTTTGAGAAACACTGATCGACATTTTTCACCATTTTCTGACATTTTATAAACCAAACAACTAATTGATTAATCGAGAAAATAATCGATAGATTAATCGACAATGAAAATAATCGTTAGTTGCAGCCTTAGTGTAATGAAACTGTGTGTGCATGTGCTACTTACAGGATATCCTCTATCTTGGTGATGATGTTTTCAGCATACGAGCGCTCTCGCTCCAGAGTGACCCGGTCCCTGACTCTCTCTTGGTCCAGTCTGGACAGCTCTACTTCAGCCACTGTTAGGCCCATACTGCGCTTCTGCCTACAAGTGCCAACATATACTGTGGTTAGATCGATAATGCCTTTTTTTTTCAAATTCTCAAGTTCCGCAATTAATCTGGAACCTACCAAACGAAGGAAAATAAAAATTCAGAGCAGACAAGTTTACCTGAAATCTTCAAGGTTCTTCTGGATGTCGGGGAGCAGAGAGTCCTGCAGTGTTTGAACGTGGTGTCTGTTTATTTCCTCTGGGATCAGTTCTGTCCGCCGGCGGTCTGCAAACACATGCACACACACACTCACATATACTGTACGCCAAGTCTCTAACAGGATTATGTCAAGTGCACACTAAATAGGCGCTGCTAAGGTTAAGCAATACTTTCCAAACCATCAGAGCATTTGATTTCTTAACACCTTGGTCGGGAGTGTGCCTGGCTTACAAGGACTGTGTAATGAGGATGGCCAAGAGGATGAAGTGAGCCAACAGTAGTCCAAAAGGTGACCGTGACAAAAGAAATTGCCAACTCAAAAGGAAACTGGGAAGACAACCAAATGAAGCAAAAGCACAGCATGAAATACGTACCGAGATCAGTAGAGATGGATTCAGGAACAGCAACTTTCAAATTCTGCAAAAAAAAAGAAAAAGAAACAAAAAAAGAAATGAGTGAACACACTGAAGTTCAGCAAAACCCTTTCAAATGATATTAAATGTCAATTTGAGTGCAGATCATAAATTAAGGCGCTCATAATCATGTCATGACCTATGAATGATGTAATAGCCAATTAGTATCAACTATATCACCTTATTCTATCTTGTAAATATGACTTAGGGTTAGGAGGTTTTTGATCATGTTCCATGTTTTGACAAAAATATCATTATTGGTATTTCAGATTGGAGTTTGCGCTTTGGACTTAAAGACAACAACCACAGATTTTGGGGCTGTCCTTGGTGTAATTATCAACCCTGTCTCCTACAAAATTACATTCCCATAAAACTAAACTGCATTCTCAATTATGTTTGGAGGAAAACATACTTTGTCCCGGATTGCGTTGTAAATTGAAACAAAACAAAACAAAACAAAAAATGCAACAAAACTACTTAGTTAGGTTTAGTGAGAAACATCATGGTATAGCTTAAAATTACTACGTAAGTGAACATTGACTTTTAGTTTCACGCGGGACATGAACAGCGGTCTCGTGGGGCAAAGTCCAGTGTTTGTTTGACCCATCCACCACTACTCCCACCCACCGTTAGTGGACTTTCTTGCTTGATATACTCGTTACTAGCCCAGTAACGTTGTTATTCCACATAACTTTCATTAATGGTTATGCCACCTGCCCTATGTGTTGCTCGTTGTACTCTGTCACCCGCTGCGGCCTTCCGTGAACAATTTGTGATACGTCAAAGATCAATGTAATCCACGACAAAATACATTTCCCTCCCAACGTAACTGAGAATGCAGTTTAGTTGTATGGTAACGTAATATTTAGGAGTCATTTTGACAATGTGGAGACATACCACATCTTACTTGTTTTTGTCAAACAGTGACGTACTGTGTGCATCTTGTGTGACGGACAGACATTGGATGAGTCTGGCCTGTTTCACTGTGGGGAACAAAAACTGTACTTACTGCTCCACGGTCAATGAAGAAGGTGTGGAGGTCCATGAACACCCGTCTGGTCTCTTTGGAGTTGGTCTGCTTGTAGAAGTCAGCATGGAGGTAGCACAGCTGAGGACACAAGAAAAAAAACGGTGAGCTGTAGTGGCGGCATGAAAACAGGAAATTAATACATAAAAGATTTTAACAAGGTGTGAGGAGAGAGAGTCTTACCACAGGAGCAGGGTCGAACTGAGAGATGACGTGGTGAAGGAAGGCTGCGAGGTGGGCGGGACGAGACTTGAGCTGCTCAATACTGTTAAAGTTGTTACACTGGCCGTTCGTCTGAAACAAAATCAGTACAGCAGTTTGCACTCTTGTCGACTTTGCTAACTTCAAATGTGACACGAGTTTGGAATATATTATTTACACCCTGTTTGCAAAGAAAAGTTTATAATTACAGCATCACGTCTTTTATAAAATATTTTGAATATGAAAGCTGTGTTTAGTATTTTGATTGACATAGATGTTAAGATTGCCCTGTGGTAAAATACTGTACCTGCTCCTGGTCTGAATCAAAATAGTCGTCCTCAGCTCCGATGATTTGCGAGACGAGGCGGGAGGAAGAGGGACTGCTGACTGTGGTAGGGGACAGAGAGTCCTGGGGAAAAGACAGTGGTACAGTGTGGAATTAGTGTTTTTCATAAATACTTTCTCCATCTGGACATTTATAACCCAACTGAACTGGGGTATATACTTGCACTGACAGATTATTCATCAACATGCAAAATTCTCTTTCCCAAGTTTACACCAAGAAAGGGAGTGAATAAGTACATTTCTTATAGTTACCAGGTCAGTGGCGTCCTCTGCCTCTGGAGAGTGGCAGGAGTTGAAGCTGTTCCTGGGTGTGCCCTTTGGGCTGGGGCAGGATGACTCTCTTGGGTAAAGGCTCTCTGGAGATCCAGGCCCAAAGCGAGATATCTGGAGGTCGGATGGAACAAAATATTAGATTCTGAATCAATCTCAATTTAACAAAAGAAATTTCCCAAAAACTCAACTATTGCCAAATAATTTATTCCATTAGTTATCATACATGACCAACAGTAATTTGAATGCAGAATCAATACATACACGTATACCCCTTTCACACCGAGGGCTCAACCAGGGTTGAACCAGCATTGATTTTGTGTCTGAAAAGGCTAACCCCCGTTGACCGACTTGGCTTCACGACCCAGGTCGAGAGGTGGGTCAGACCAGGGCCGGACCAGGGTCGATTTCAATGTGAACGGCACGCACCAGGGTCGTTAACAAACGGGGCGGGACAAACCTACTTGGTTGCAAATGGGGGCACACAGTCGTGACGCAATTGTCACAGGTCTCCGTAGCTCAAAGAAACAAACGGTGCGACGGCAGCAGGAATGTTTTCAGATACATTGGAGCGGAACGACGGCCGATTTGAACAACATGGATGTGTGGCAAGAATTTGAGGTCCGGGAGCTCCTGCCTGTCCGCGGTGAGGAAGAAATAAGCTGTAGACGAACATGTATACGAACATAACAAGGCTTCTGAATGAGAGAGGCATCTGCCTTACACAGAAACAGAAATATACCGTGCAACCCAACCACTTCACGGTACCGCCAGCTGTGAGCGCATCTGTTTTTAAAGCGTGTTTGCACATTTTTTATTGCTAACGTTACCTTTTTTAAGTTTCCAAATAAACCTGCAAAAATATATGTATCACCTGTTCCATCTGTTCTAAAGTGCCAAACCCATTCCTTGTTTATCACATTATCGAGCAATTAGCAAACTTCATGAAATTTAAACACGCTCTTACATTATCTAACAGTTGCCACACACCCAGCTGAAAAACTTTAGTAAGTCTACTATATGAAGCAAATCTTTGCTGGGATGGTAGAGTGAGTGAAATATACATTTCAGTCTTCAGAAGTTCTGTAATCCTTTTGTAAATGTAGCCTATATTATCATATTAGATAGCACAATGTATCTAATATGATAAATGGGTACTGTTGATGATAGACGGAGGAAAAAAGGTTCATGAGTGTTAGATACTGTAAATCTGTATGTTGTCTTTATGTTTTTGCACACATTCCAGCTCCATGCAACACAGTATAACATAGTTTAGCATTTTACAAAGGTAAAAAATGCTGTATGTACTATATTTACACCATATTATCCCAAAAAACATGCATCATTCTGTGACATTTTACATTTGCACACATTGATGACCATCATCCCCTCTCTCTGTAGGCCTCAAGAGGTGTAAATCACCACCCATTTTCAGTACCTGAACTAATTAGTATGCATTGCCCCCGGGTTGTGACCCAGGTCGTATCTGAATTGTCATGACCAGGGATTAAACCGGGTTGACTGGCTTGGTTTGAATTTACAAAAGAAGGGTTCAGCATGGGTCAGATAACCCAGGTCCGACTCTGGTCATTGGTGTGAAACAGGTATAATTGTAGCCAAAGCTAAGCAGGGCTAATTAAGACTGATTTAACTCATCTAATTTAGCATGAGGCTGTGAATCTATTGTGCTAAAGCTTCTCTAGTCTTGGAATGAAGGTTTAATATGAAGTTCAGAGGGGAATTTAAATGATGTTGGTTAGTAGTGCTGATAACTTACAGGAGTGCTGCTCCAGGACAGATCTGTACTGTTGTCTCCCTTAGAGGCGGGAGCGTGATCCGTCTCAAACATGCTACCGTCATCTGCATCACCACCTGGAACAGCCTCCTACGGATTCATGTAAACGCAAGATTGGTTACTAATTATGAACAACCTTATTACACATCAATAAGATGTCACAAAGTCCAGAATGAGACATGTTCTCGGACAGACAAGGCTAACAGGCTACATCTATCTCATAAAATATGACTTTTAAAATTGAGGGAGCATACTAAAATGTTGACATACATAACACAAGGTTCAGTGAGTGAAAATAAGCTGTGACACAGACACAAAAGAGTGGCTTCCCACAGAGAAAACCCTAATCCTCTGATAAGATTAGGATTTGTCTGGAGCGATCCCTAAACGCACTTCACAAATTATACTGTTTGGATGTTGCTGGTACATCATTAGTGATACTATTCTGTATGCAAGGGTTTGCTTCACCTGTGTTGCCCCAGTGGCCTTGAAGAGCTGACCCTGCAGCTGAGGAATGTGTTTCTTAGCTTCCTGGATGTCTTTCAGTAGTTTGGGGGAGGGGTTCCTGCTGTACTCCTCCTTCATGGCCTTTACAGCAAAAAGGGATGGAATCAAAACAAGCAATCAGGACCAGTAGTGATCCGCTATCTGTGTACAATCAGGCAAGTAAAACATGTCATATGTTGACTCTGTTCCGGGATGTTTAGGAAAATACTGTCTCATCACTGCATGAAAAACCAGCAGTTATGAGTGTACACATACCACCTGTCTCCTACCCAAAGCGATGTTGTATATAAAGATGGATGAGAGCTGATCTTTTCATTTTCAACAGAGATAATAACATAACATTCCTTAAGAGGAAAACAGTGTTACAATAGAGAGAAGACAGTAAGTGGCAGTGATTGTTATGCTAACCTGCAGCTCCTGCTGCTCTTTTGAGAGCATCTTTTGCAACATGTCAATCCTCTGGTTGCAGAAACTGCTATTCTCATCCTGGGGGAAAAAAAATGAAAAGGAAAGTTGAAAAGCATATGGAGGAACTGTGCATTGGACTACAGATGAGAAGCATTGAAGCAAATATTAGATACACGTAATCCAGATGCATTTAACTAAATAAGCATACAGAAAACGGGTGAGAAAGGATGAGATATGGAGAAGCAACTACAAAAATTACCCTGGCGCTTTACAGCAGCCCACTGTTCCTAAGGATGGGTTAATAGTAGAGGTCAAGTTTCATGTATCTGCCTGTATGTATATACTGCCGTAGAGAAGATGCGCTATTATGCCGGCTTTGCTTTTTTACAATGAACCAAACAAGATCGGCGTAATGCTGCCCCACTGTGTGATTTTGGATCGTGTGCCGGTGTGACGAGCTAGTTCTGAACTTGTAAAAATTGCTTTAATTTTAGTGCACCTGCCCCATGGAACAAAATACAGCAACACATTAAAATCAATTAATTTATACCCTTTGGACATTTTAGAAATTTGATCTTAAATCACCCAACTTCTACTTGAAATTGCTTTTGATAAATGTGTTCTACTTAAACTTTTAATCTGTCAAATTATCTACATAATTACAAGGTTCTAGGGCTTCTATACTGTACTTTATTTTACATCTTAAATATCTGAATGTATCCATCAAATTTATTCTTCCTAATCGGAAAGTTTGAACGGCTTTCACTATTTTTATAACGATATCGCATCTTGTCTGTTTGTATATCTCATTGTTGTTGTTTTGACTCGATGTCATTGTAAATGAGGGTCGCCCCTCAATGATTTCTCGAGTATAAATAAAGTTTGAATTAATTAATGGGACGTGTAACACAACAGTGTCATTGTCTAGTGTTTGTGTGAGCAAGTTGTCCCGCAATGCCGTCTGTCGGGCTGCAACTAACGATTATTTTCATTGTCGATTAATCTGTCGATTATTATTTTTATTAATCGATTAGTTGTTTGGTCTATAAAATGTCAGAAAATGAAGAAAAAATGTAATAATCAGTGTTTCCCAAAGCCCAAATGTCCTCAAATGTCTTGTTTTGTCCACAACTCAAAGATATTCTGTCATAATGGTTTACTGTCATAGAGGAGTAAAGAAACCAGAAAATATTCACATTGAAGAAGCTGGAATCAGAAAACTTTTACTTTTTTCTAAATTACTCAAACCGATGAATCGATTATCAAAATAGTTGGCGATTAATCTAACAGTTGACAACTAAACGATTAATCGTTGCAGCTCTAGCCGGCTGTCCATTTTACACAGACGTTGATTCGGCTCTGTCACTACAACTGCTGCTGGCTTAATGGCGGAACAACTCTGTCCCCCCATTCCGTGTTTGTACTTTTTTTAACAGAACCCACGAGGCGGAATAACGGCGCAACATTCCCACCTTGAATAGGCTGTGTGAAAGGGGCTTGTGATAACCCAGGTGAAAACCCCCAAGATGATAAGGAAGGAGGATGAAGAAGGAAGGCAAGAAATAGAAAGAGGGCAACATTTATTACCCATGGTGTTTGAGTGGAGGAGATGCGGTCCAGAGGACTGTAGGGGCGTTCTGCTGCTGGGGAGTTTGGTGAGGAAATGCTAACGCCCAACATTTCAGACTCTGCTTCAGACAAAGGGATCTGGGCGAGTCCTGGGGGACGCCCCAATACTGTGAGGGCCACATAGGAGCCCGCTGGAATGAAAAAATCAGTGTCAATTTTACTTAAAGGTTTATTTTTTATTTTCTTTATGTGACTTTTGCTAGAACACAGTTAGAGGAACTTACATTTGATAAGCTTTACCACCTCAATGTGATTAGAATGTGTAACAAGGGTCCCGTTAACCTGGAAGACAGCAATGATGAGAGTTAAACAACAGATACTGAGTCGAAAATCTCCCATTGTAGGTTCAGCTTTACAATGTGACATTACCAATTCGAAACCACCCCCTACACTCTCTCCCTACGCACTTCCACTCCGTTTGCACATACGCGTAGAGGGTCCGCCATATTAAGTGCCATTTCAAACCAATTCACAGGGAGTGGAAGTGGGTTATAAAACCCTCCAATAGCGAGCCTGCATCGTTGCCGACTTAACCAGCTGCCCTTACTGACGACATGCAACGCTGTTTCGTGTTCATCATGGAACTAAATTGTGAATTCCGTGCGACTACCAGTACAAACATTTACTTGTAATCCGCTCAAACTGATAGACATTAAATTTATTCTACTTTATTGTCATTCAGACGTCAACAACATAGAGTAAATAGATTGTATTTAGGATCAAATATTTCCTTGTCCAGTCTAGAAAACGGTAGACATATTTATTAGATTGTAAATTGATGCATATATATCTTCAACTGTGCAATACTGACTTAACAGTGTAATAATTCAACTATGCAATAATCTGATTTACTCCGGCATTAACACTGCATTTATTTATATAGAACATTTTAACTTTTTTTAAATTTTACACTATTCTTACATTTTCATAAATGCATGCATTTATATTATTTGCATAGATCCTATTTTTCAGCATTATTATTTGCACTGTTGTTATATATATTCCTTTTTTATATTTTCTTATGATTTCTATATTTTTTTATATTTATATTCTAGAACAGGACCAAAACGTAACTCATTTTCCCCCCGGGGATCAATAAAGTATTTCTGATTCTGATATTTATTTCCTAGCCGGAGAGAGGGAAGTTCGTCCCGAAGTGGCTGCTGTATTTATACCCCACACCTTAAAGAAGGAGGCTTCATTCAGCTGTGAGTGTGACTACAAACGGAGTGCACTCCACCACGGAGTGGGAGGGTGTTGGGACCGGATTGGATTTGGGCCCTCATTTGATTCCCTGATGCAGCACAACAAGAGTAGAGACACTGACTGACCAGAAGGTGGCAACCTACAGCCTCTGTATTGGCCTTGGACAAGAAAACAGTGACATTAGCAGTTTAAAGACATGGAGGCAGATGAACACAATACCTTGATGATCCTGTCTCCTGTCTGAACACCTGCCCGCATAGCAGCCCCATCTGGAAAACACGGAGGAAAGAGAGCGATAAAGCAACAGAGGAGGTGCGGAAAGAAATAGAACAAATGGATGGAGAGGAAGCACATAAGACATACGGCTTCATGGTGCGATTGTTGACATCTCTAAACAATGAATACACCATATAGCCTCGACAGACCAGATGTTACAAAGTGACTATTTGAGTGCTATTTTGAAAGACCATAACAGTGGTTAAATTATGAGAAGGACCTGTTTCACAGCTCCACCCAAAACAAAGGGATTTAGGCACGAGACAGGTTATTATGAGATCCATGTCTGACTCTATAGTCAGCAGCATACAGCTCAAGTATTCTGTAAACCAAATACAGTTTTACTAATACACTGCAGTTTTGCATTAGTATGGACATTTTAACTGGTGTCACTGAACTAAGGACATAATTTTGTCTGATCAGTATGTGATTAGATATTTGAATTTAACCTGTTTCAGTGCAGTTTTACCGGGGTGACAAGCAAAAGATTAGTTAGACTTCATTGTGCTCATTTTAAAACAAAAATATGAACGAGAAAAGCTGCAGCAAAATACTAGAGATGCATTTTGTCGAGTTCACAATGAAATAAAACAGAAGTTGTATGAATTATTTAGATGAAACTGCTCTTTGTGTTGAGTCAGTGGCAAAAGCACAAATGGGATCCATACAGGCATAGTTAAACACTGCCAAGCACTGATGACAGTGCAACGAAAGTCCTCGATCAGTTCCTTCCTCTTCTGTCTCTCTCCACTACTGTACAGAGCGTGTAATGTTTTTCTGTGACCTGATAACAGCCCACATCATCCTCTACAGACAGCGAAAGACGGCCAGGGAACACATAAGTATCCTGTCAAAAGTCCCCTCTTTAAAAGACAACATGATAAAGCAGAAGCTGCAGCTGCAGTGAAACTACTGAGGAGGAAATATACAGTCATTGGCTTCACTTCTCTAAGTAAGTGTCAGAGTGGTGGCGGTGGTTGCTGAGTCCCAATTACTCCTCACATCTGTGAGTTCAGAGCAAACTACCATGACAGTTTGATGTCAGTGCACGAAAAAGGAGCCCGTATCTCTATTGCAATTGCTTAGAGCAGAAGTAGTCTTCGTAACAACATCTTAACCTTACCTTCTTTGACAAGCTGCACAAACACTGGGTTGTCACCGCTGACAGTGAGCCCAAAGCCATTTTCATCTTTCTGGATGATCACACATCGCTGGACCAGACCTGCAAGTGAGACAGAATAACATATATAACAGTGTCTTCAAAAGGACCAGGAAGTCACTAAAGTAAACCCACTTAACTCACTGGAGCCAGTGCATGAAATAAAACTAAACCTTGCCCTTGTACTGAATCTTAAGCAGATATTTTGAATAAGATGAGACATGTATTGTGGAGGGATTCGACTAAGTGACAATAATCCCACTTTGCATTTCATGCAGTCTGTGAACACTACTTTTTTGGGCGTTTTCACAAGCCATAGTCCATTTGGCTAGTCCAAATCAGAGTGAAACTGATACTTTTGGTTCGTTTTCTATTTAGTGTGGTTCGGTTTCACAGTGCACAAATTAAAGTGGAACAAATAGAAAAAAATAATTTGCAAAAGGGGCGTGTACGAAGGAGTGAATTCATCTTTTTTGTCTCGAGAGCTGCAGGGTATAGCGGACTTTGAAATATTGCTGTCAAAGTGTTTTCACTTTGACTCGGAGCTGATTGAGTGTGCGCACAAATCGCTCCTTCAATTTATCTCGAATTTATAAACGTCACTACTTTTGTGGACTTTATTTATCATATTCTGTGTGTCTTCTTCGGCCCAGATGTCAAGCAAACATCGGACTTCTGCAGAAGTCCAGGTCCGTCCTCTCCCACTCATGTTAACCTGTCGTTTACCTGTGTCCGTCTCTACAAATGCCCGCACACACAACCTGCGTTTTGGTTCACTTGGAAACGATCACAAGCAGTCTCGGAACGGTTGTTTTGGTCCGCACCAGAGCACGAATACTGCGTTCACAACTGCCCAAACGAACTGCACCGGAGGTCCATGCAAATGGACTAAATGTTGGCTTGTGAACACGCCCTTAGACGTGATTTTTTGAGTGAGTCCTGGTATATGCTGCCCAAGTGGGTTTCACTTAAAGATAAGGGAATAGATTTCTCACTTAAAGGATAGTTTCACATTTCCTCAAATCTATCATAAAATGCATTCCCATATGTACCTTAAACTAATTACTGATCTCGGTATTTGTTCCTCCTGTCCATACTGACCATGAAGAGATGTTGTACCCCATCACTTAGGCTGAAATTGCTTTAAGAAGGGAAGTCTTTGCAGCCACTATGGACATGAGGATCGGTTATTGCAACCAATAATGCTTTCCATGTACAGTGCGTATGGGCGTATAAGTATTGTTTTAAGACGCACATGAAAAAATGTGAACATATCCTTTAACATATCAGCATATAACCCATTTACTGTAGTGTAGGACTCTGTTGTCAGGGTAACATGACAACAACATCCCATAATCTGAGCATGTATAGTAAAGAAAGCTTGTTCTGAGGTTGGCCAGTAAACATTTAAATAGCAACATTTTTGAGGGAGGTTTTCTGTAGTTTGGACTTATTTATTTTTCACATTGTCGACTAACTCTTAAGACACGAAAAAATAATAAATCCTTTTAAAAAATAAACACTAATGATGATGGTCCTTCTGCGTGGGGTGATGTTTGAAACATTTATGGTTGTAGTCTCGCAGGCCAGAAGGAGGAACGTTACTTTTCAGGTTTTTTATGAGTTGCAGCGTAGCAAAAAACAGATTAGAGCTTATCTAATGTCTGGCCGACACTGACTAGACTTACAGGACGGGTTAGAGACAAAAGACCACACAATGCAAAGAATGCAAAATGTTTAAATAGAAAAAAATATGTTGCCTCATGTTATCATAAACAAGAAGGGAGTAGATTTTCCAATAATAGCAAACTATCTGAAAACATCTCTATAAAGGAGGTTTTATAAGTAACCCAAACGGAGTAAGGTGACCCTTGAGCTGGCTTCTTGTGCAGAATCAACCAGAGAGGTGAGTCGATCGATGAGGGCAGCGGCGGGGTGGGGGTTGGAGAGAGTGGAAGGAACGGGAGCGAATACATGGAGAGAGGTTAGGGGAGGCAAAAGCCCCAGGCTGGGGGGAGGAGGGGTATGCTGAGAGGGTTAGGTAAGGCTGAGGGAGCAGGGGGAAGGGAAAGGGGGAGAGGGCAGGGGTGTCAAAGAAACAGATGAAGCCATATGGGTTAAAGAGCTGGTGTGAATTTGCCTCTAGATGTTGATCTTTTCCAACAGTACTTTAGAGATCTTTCGGTTGGTATCTATAAACCAAGAGGAGTGGGAGTGCTGACATGATCGCTGATCAGGTTAATCCATCTAAGCTAATGTATTATTCAGAGGTTTGACTCATCCGTAATCGGCACCCTTTGCTGAAACACAAGGAAATATTCTCTTGAGAATAAACTGACCTTCAATACTGACAGAGTACCTTAAGCCCCACAATCACAAAAAGAAGAAAGCACTACATTACAATACTGCATGCAAATGTCAGACTACTTTCCTGAGATTTAAAAGTCTGAAAAAAAAAAAAAATCAGAGCTTCAAGTGCTGTTCAGTGCTTTTCATCTTTGAATTTCTTCAATTCTGAGTTGGTGCCAGACGAGACACACTGGAGATAACTGATTCAAACACAGATAGAGCACACCCAGGCTTTGTTGAATAAGATAGTAGAGGATTATCTTGATAAACTGTGTCCTAGACAGAGACTAGACATCAGCAGAAACTGGTACTTCTGACAGCTGCCTTGAGAATTTGTTTTGCTTATTTATATTTTATATTTAGTGTAAGAGCTCCTCCTGCTTAGTGTGTTGCTGTACAGTGTACATAATATTCACACTTCACCAGTCCTAACATTGTTGTTATGCTATTTGTTGTTTGTACTGTCACGCTGTCTGTTGATTGTTGACATGATATTGTTGCTTCTGTATATTATCAGAACTGTCTCTCTTGTCTCTATGTGGTGCAGGCTATGTTTGTATCTGCATATTGTATTTTTTTTTGCCCAGGGACTACGGATGAAAATTCAGATGAAAAGCTCTGGCATATTTTCAGAAATGTTATCAATATGCACTGTCCCTGTCAAATAAAGAGTAATAAACTAAACCAATTCACTGCATATGAGGTCAGGCACCCCTTAGAAGCCATTTTGTTGGAAATCTTAAATTATTGGACAGTTTCTGTCTCTATCTAAAGACATCTACAGTATGTGAAAAAGACGACAATCTCACATCAGAGCGGCGATGAGGCTCCATATTGACCCTGCTATTGTGGGTCTGAAAACACGTCACTTTGTTCAGCGGGCGCTTGGCTTTACTCTAAGAGAGAGTAAGTCCCTGTAAGCATGCAAGTATTATTTTCCGTGTAAGCTTAATTTCTAATCCCGTTTAGATGATCACTTAACTGAAATTTCATATCAATATTAGGACCTGACTCAAGTGTGGGATTATGGTTTAAAGTAAACTATGCAACTGCACCCTGGTAATCCAAAATCCATCTTTTAAGTAGTACTGAGCACAGCTGCTGAGGTCTCCTACAATGGATTCCGATAGTGACCATTTTTCATGGTGGAAAAAGTTACTATAACATCCATGGATTGAGATGGAAGCAACGTCTTTAGCTGTATTTTGGCAAAATATATGACAAGAACGTATCAAGCAAACAGATGGACAGTGGAAAAAAAGTGATTTGAACAGTTTCTATGATTTGAAATCCAAATATCTCACAACCTGTACCAGTTGTACTGATCAACAAATACATAGACAAAAAATTTGGTGATTGGATATAGAGCTTTGACTCTTCGCCCCGAACCTGATTGGACCTGATGCGATCCGCCGGGTTCGGGCCGGGCTGCAATTTCTCAAAATTCCCCCGGGCTTGAATCGGGTCGGGTTCACACCCGCATGGACATTTCACTCCCGCTCTACAAGTCCCTGTAGGCTATGTTGTATTGATGTGTGAATGTTTTCTTTAACGATTTACTTTAATGATTAGAGAGGTCGCTTTCAGTAATCGTAAACGTTTCCACGCGCACAGTAATGTCACTGCAGCAAATAAGGCGGGACATTTAAGCAGCAAACTAAATACTGTAGTTATAAGCTTGACAGAGGAAACAGAACCAAACTTTTAGCTTCTGAAATAATCATTGAAGTTGCGGTGCTGTTCCTTGTGTGTAAATGCGCACAACATGTCTCTAATAGGGACGCATTGCCTGAGGAAACATTTAGCTGTCTGCTATGGAGCAGCAGCTCTGTTCTCTGCTATGTTCACATTTTAGAGAATGTAATTAATATTTTCCTCATTAATGATGTATTATTTCACCCACCTGTAACCCATCCGCTATTCACAATGTTAATTTTTAGGACCCAACCCACCCACGGATATAACTGCAATCCACGCATCACTGTCTGTCTGACATACAGTGGAAATTCAAGTTTTTAAATCAAGCTCGGACCCAAAACTGCTGCCGTGGTTCGGGCTTGGGTCGGTCTTGGACAGAAACTATGCGGGTTCATGTA